>MU228452.1:1705102-1732551 GCA_018584345.1 Thuja plicata
GGACCGGTACCCCAAATTTTCACTCTTCTGAAGTGAGCCCTGTTAGGAGCCAACCCTGTTAAAGGTTACAAACACACTATTAAGTGTGACCTTGTTAGAGGATTTTATACATAGAGGTTGTCACTTATTATCTGGCATCTATTTTTCTACCATCCTTGAATCAACCTCCTTCTTAGACTGTTAATAGGCTTTAGGAAAATCTTGCTACCATCCTTGAATCAACCTTCTTCTTAGGCTGTCAATAGGCTTTATGCAATTTCAATGCTACTTCCATGAATCAACATTTTTGGCAATCTGTTAGGATATACCTCAATTATAGAAGACGATTAAGTCTTTCTTTGTTAAGAGACTTGATGCTTCAATGGTTAAACTGAAACACAATGACCTTTTTCTAATGCAACTTGAATTATAGATTTTTAGATCTATTTATGTACAATACCTCTCTGATCAATGTATCAATTCAATTCTTTGTGCTCCACACTTTCTACTCTGTGATGCTGTTCTTCACTGTTCGTCGATGTCTGCAGAATTCTTTAGCTCTTCTTCAGCTTGATTGGTCAGGACTGTATGAAGTTATCCTTCATCAGTTTCTCTTCAGCATCCTCTTTCTATTCACTCCCCTTCTCGTGTTTGTGAATGAATGTGATTACAGAAATGAATTATGCTTATCTCTTATATAGACATGATTATCCTTGATTCTTGATTCTTGATTCTTAATTCACAACTTTAACTCCTGATTTATCTCATAGTTATCTTCTTGCCAACTATACAAATCTTCTTTAAATCATTTACTCAACTGTGGTTGATTAAAACAAATAAAACAACTAGTTAAGTCTATCCTTAAGCTCTGCCAGCTAGATATTTTATGATTTTCTGAACTCTCTATTCTGTCGGTCAACTCTGTAGTTAGTCATTGGTGACAACTGCCAATTCCATCAGTGTGACTCTAGTTAGCTTCAGGATCTTCGTCCATCAGGCATCCTTGGATTTTACTCGTCGGGTATCACTATGATTTTGCTTCATCAGGCAACACCGTCTTCTGCTTGTCGGGCATCACTATGACTTTTTCTTTTCCTTTACCGATGGTGTGCACTCCATCAGTGTTGTCTATCACTTAGTGAGTACTTGACTTTTATGCATTACTGAAAGCATAATCTCTGTTCCATTGATTCTTTGAAGTCTTTGTATTATGTACATGACTGTATAGATGATATTAAGTTGACATTAATGACAATACAAACTATTAACTAATTTAATGCCTTGCATCATCTTCAACTTAACATTATCAAACATTCAATCAGTTACATGTCATCAGACACATCGTGTTCCCTCATTGATTAACTACCCTTCATCTTGCATTCAAGGTGATATTCCCGCCATTAGATAAGATCCACGATGCTGTGCTTTAACTAGTGCTTGAATTTTCAACTTTAACCCACTGATTGCCAGGTGTCATTCTCTCGCGTTGCCTTGATGGTTATTATTGTTGCATCTTATCCTTAAGGGTTTACACCCACCATTGGATTTAATCTAAGATGCTTCCTTTTAATTAAATGTTATGTTCAGCTATGCCCCACCTGGACATGTGGCAGCTCTGCGCAATGCCTTGAACCTTAAAGCATGATCAACTTTCTTTTAAGGCTTTGCGCACACCGTTAGATTCAATTTGATCAACTTAAGCTGGCCTTGTTTTGAAGTTACGCAAACAGTTCATCTAACCCTGTCTCAACTTTGGTACATCTAAATTAGAGGCCTTTGGAACCCTTCCAAAGTTACGGTGATGGTCTTCTTAACATCTCCACTATCAATTATCATATATTGTTATGAAGTCCCACACAAAGCCTTTTGTAACCTCTGAACTGTTTAATCTTGTAACTGATTAACCTTTCCAAAGCTACGCCAATCCACCAAATGCTTCATCATGACTTCGTAACCGTGAACACTAATGACCAAAAATTGCTTGCAAAGGTTCGTAACCACTTGATCATTTGATTCATTACTATCATAGGTTTGGAAGTTCCTGAAGAAAGTGATAAATATTAATCCGACCATTGATAGATGTCACAGTCCATTCCTCGGCGCTTTCCACGTGGCATACAAATTTATTATTTGTCATACTCATTTACTTAATTTAATAATTCCTAAATTCCTAATAGTAATTTCCTAAAAGAAAATATTAATATAATTATTAATAATATGACGTATACATTATTAGTATTACATTCAATTTTAAACAAATTGCAACTGCAACTGCGATCTTGAGCTCTTTACAAAATTACACAGGCACAAAAAATTACAAAATATCTTTGTATTAACTTCCTTCAAAATTTGAAATTTATACATCAATGATCAAGATTCAGTGATCATAGTACCAGAGACTTCTAAGTTCTATCAGAAAATTACAAAATATCATTGTATTAACTTCCTTGAAATTTATACATCAAATTCAATGATCAATGACAATGATCATAGTACGAAAGACTTCTATCAGAAATTTACAAGAGATTAAGCTTAGAAATAGTTATAAGAGCGATAGATGGCAGCCCGAATTCTTCAGTATCAGTCTTGGTTTGCACCAAAGGTGTATCCACAATAGGTGAACTGCAAAGATAAGATACCCTATTTGAATTAACTGACCTCCGTATATTGGCTCTTCATCTAATACTAGAAGTAGAACTGTCTCAACTACTTCCATCATCCATGTCAATGTGACAGATATAAGGCTTGAATCTCTCCAATGTTTTCCCACACCACCATTTCCCTCTTTGATGGCCAAGTTATCACTCTAACTGTATCTAATTCTTCAAGGCATTTGTTCCACTTGGCATCTGTTATGGCTTGAGATTCAGCAACAAACTTATTCATGTCAATCTCCTGCTTGTACAATTCATCCACAACTTCAAAAAAATTTGAAATGTCAGCATCACCAAAAAAATAAGAAGCCACCTTGCTAGCATCCAAAATTTGGTTGAAAGAATCAACCCACTCCTGCCAGTCCTTCAACTGTCCCTGTGTGTCCACAATAGTAGGGATATATCCTCTAGACTCTTGAGAAAAAAACTTTAGCTTTGCCTGAATGGTTTTTAACTTGCCATTGAAAAATGCATACAAATCCTTTACTAATACCACCATTTCCTTAACATCAATTATTTTGTCAGGTAACTCCATTTTTTTCCCATTAGTAAAATTAGCCTCTCAAAGAATTGCAAGTGTGGGCCCCAAGTATTAAATAATATGGTTAGTACAGACAAGGCATTAGAACATTGATATTCTACCCCCTGCAAATAAATTAATGTGCTATGAATGATTTGAGGCTTCCCTTTTAAAACATTTACTCTGTGCAATAGCACCTTCTTCAATGTCTACTTTTTAGAAATTCCAGTATCAACAAGCTAATCAACGTCCATTATTATGTTCTTTGTTGCAAGTTCTAGAGATGAGCCCCCCTCAAACTTAGTTTTATTAGACTGCTTTTTTAGATTATTTATTTCATCTTTTAACTCCTTCAGAGTCGTATTGAGGACAAAATTCTTCTTTAGTTCCTCTTCAATTTTTTTCCTAGTTGACACATAATCTCTGAATGTCCTTGCTAGCCTATTCTCTAAGTCCTCAACCACTGCCTTATTCATGGAGGATGCATGATGTAGGAGATTTTCTATCTCTGATCCTATAGTCTCCTGCAACCTCTATATTAATTGGCTACCCCGTGCTGTGTCTTGGATGTCAACCAATCTGGGCTTATTAGATTCTGGGGCCACACACCATACTGCTAGTGTCTTACTATCCATATTGATTCCAGAACCCCTCTATAGTCCATTAGGGCCAAAAGCTTCATAAGATACGACATTATCTTGCCTCTTGATTTGGTCAATTAAGAATGAGGACTCCAAGTTCCATCCAGGGATCAGTAACATGCCACTTCTCTTCACAAGATCTCTTGCCTCCTCCACAGTTAATGTTTCACTATTGGGATCATAGGCCTGTAATTTTTCAATCATTTCAACAGTCTTTTCCTGTGATTCCCCTGGTTTCAAAGACAATGTTAATTCATTCTACTTAACTCTAAAGAGAAAACTTTTAAACTCATTGGACTTGATGAATTCATCATCATCTATAAACTCTTTAGCTTGGATGACCCTGTCATCCAATCTAGCTACAGCCAATTCTAACTCATCTAGGGCCTTTTCTCCCTCTTCATCCTGTGATGTCAAAAAGTTTTGTCTTAAGTCAGCAAAGTATTTCCAATTACTTGGTAGGATTTGTAGTGTCTTTTTCCTTGCCTTTTGTGGTACATTCATCAACTTTTGTTTCTTTGATGGCCCCTGCTCAGATGTGGATGACTCATCTTGTTCTATTTCTACCATAAACACCACATCAGGTTCAACTTCCTCAAGGTTTATTCTGTCCTCCTCCTTCTCCTCAGGGACATCTGGCAATTTATACACAATATTTTCGTAATTCTCTATACACATGTCAATTCTCGACATGTATTTGAGATCAGGAAAGAAACAGTGGAAGGCAGGGTCTGCCTTTTTCAATTCTTCCTCTACCCTTACAATATTGTTCCATCTAAGGGTTCTCTCCTCACAAATATCTTTATTGAGCACATTTCCAATAACATCCTCATCAGCCATAGGCTGATTTTGAGCCAAATTGTGATTCCTCATTTCTCTCAATGCTCCTCTAATGAAGTCTTATGGGTCATACATCCTTGCTTTAGCATAGGGCAATCTGAATTGTCTCAGGAATTCATGGATTTGGTCCACAACTTATTTACCTATAAAGAAATCCCCTATTTGGAACCTCCTGAGTAGAAAGGTTCCCTTATGTCTTTTAGGGCCTAAATGTTCTCTATCCATCATGATAAGCTTCCATAAGAATTCTACTATTGCCAATCTTTCTGGGACATATTTTGGCAGTAAGTGTGGAGGTTGAGGGCAAGCATACACTCTTATAACAAAAAAAATATTAAAAAAAAACATATCACCCCAATTTTAGTTAATTTCATTGTCAATTTTAAATGCTAGGGGTCTAAGCAATTTTCTAACTAGTAAAGGAAATCTATTCCTCACAATACCTAACATGTTTATTATTGGATCCAAAAAATCACTATAAAAAGCAATTGAATTAGAGAAATGGTGAATTCTATCCCTTAACCTGGTCTAGAGATGAAGCAAAATAGGTCCTCCTGCATTCTCGGTCTCATTGATGAACTCTAGGTTGATGTAGCCAATATTCAAATAGAGGATCAGGTGCATCAACATGGATTAGTGATTGAACTTGAATCTTTTCAAATCAGTCTTTGTCGTCATCAACTCAGTGTGCATTACATTGATTATGTGCCCCACATAATCAAACTCCTTGTTGGTGTATAGGTCCTGAACATCTGTATCCATGACATAAATGTTAGGAGTCACTGTCAAACCTCCATCTATTCCAATAACTTTCATTAGACCATAGATAGTATTCTGGAAATAGGTAAAAAAACTCAATATCAAATGAATCTGCAACCTTCTTCGGCAACAACCCTGCCTCTTTAATTTGTTTAGGAATATGCTTCCTCATAACCTTTCTAGTGTAGTAAATTTTCTGTCTATGAAACATGGCCTCCTCTTCTGTTAGGTCAATATCCATGCTCATAGCTCCCTAAAGGTCAAAATCTTGAATAAAAGTTGCTTTGTCTAACATGTAGAGTATAGACTTGTCCTACCTGTGGAAAGCTTGTGTCACTAGATTGTATGCTTCAATTAGCGCTTTCATGAGGTCTATATCCAAAAATACCTCAGGTACTATCAACTTTCCCAAGTTCCTATCCCATGGGTTTGAAACATGAGGGCCTCTCAATCTATTATTATATAAATACATGAAGAGCTCATACCCAGTTGTGTTTGGGTAGACATCCCTACAGAACACATAAGGGTCCCTCCATTCATAAGTGTTAGCTGATTGCAAATTTGAGGATCTAGGAAAAAGTTTCATCCATTCTTCAGCGTATATGTTTGGCCTCTTTTTTCTTGAAGGAAAACTCTTTTCCAGTTCTACAACAACATCAGGAGATCCTTGTTCTGCCATTCTTTATGTATACTAAACTCTAAGTAGTAAGCTCCTTTTCTGCACTTAAAGGTTTCAACTCTCTATTGCTCTTTGACTCTGAAAATTAAGGATGCTTTGTGAAGTGTGAACTGTATTTAATAAATAATAAACAACTCACAAGTTCACAACCAACCACCAGGCCACCTACTCTATTAAAAATTAAAATCTCATCAAGTGCACACGCATGAAACTAGTAATTAACTTTTTCAGAAAAGTGTCACTGTCAACTGTTACTTCTAGCATAGATTTGGGGGCGATTCAAGAGAAAATAATTGGTGTGTTGCCAAAGTTACATTAACAGTACATCTAACGGTTAAACCAAGGTCACAAACGGCCAAGAAACCCTAATGAAGCTCTGCAAACATTCTATTCTTTGTCACTTTCCACGTGGCATGCAACTCTCACTTTTCAACACCTTATGAAGTTACGCACAAAGTTAGTAAGGAATTCAGAACCCCTAACCATCATAATAATTAAACCATTTAGAAGTTACGAAATAGCCAGCCATAACTTCGTAACCCCTCACCATTATAAAAACTTAACCATTGAGAAGCTACGAAACAACCAGGCTTAAATTTGAAACCCATCACCATCATGATTTACTACACACGCATGAAATTAGTAATTACCTTTTTTAGAAAAGTGTCATTGTCAAGTTGTCAACTCAGAACTGTCACTTCTAGCATAGAGTTGGCCAAAGTTACGCTAACTATACATCTAACCCTAGGTTCTTATTCCCACTTACTCTCACTTTTCAATAACTTATGAAGTTACGCATGAAGTTAGTCAGGATTTTTGAACCCTTAACCATCATAAAAATTTAACCATTTAGAAGTTATGAAATAGCTAGGCGTAACTTTGGAGCCCATCACCATCAAAAATAACTTAATCATTAAGAAGTTACAAAATAGCTAGACGTAACTTCAGAACCAATCACCATCAAAAATAACATAACTGTTGAGAAGTTACGAAACAACCAAACGTAACTTCAGAACCCATCACCATCATAATAAATTAACCGTTGAGAAGTTACGAAATAGCCAGACGTAAGTTTGGAACCCATCACCATCATAATAAATTAACCGTTGAGAAGTTACAAAATAGCCAGGTGTAACTTTGGAGCTTGGAGCTGGTTCCAAATTTCAATGTGCCATGTGGCATTTAGATTTCAGAAGTGTCAGACTTCTCATTCAGTCAATGAAGTGAATCATGGATTTGTGATTTAGCATTCTAAATCAATTAATACATATAGGTATTTATAATTTTATACAGAATCATAGTTCGCAGTCACACTCATAGATACTTCAAACTTCAATTTACACATTTTTCAATTTATAAAACTATTGTTCAATTTCATGAATCATGATTCATGTAAAACTAAAAATAGTAACCTGTAACACTATTTGAAAAATATTCTTCTAGTTCTAGTTCTCATATGTATACACTTACATTATTACTATTAAATTCAAAAACCGGTATTAGGAATTTAGGTATACATAATACTGGTAACTGAATCACTGAGTGATTGAGATTCACTGAGTAGTGAGTGACTGAAGTTCTGAACGGTTGTGGTTTCCCTAGAAGGAGAAGCAACAAGCTTCCAACCATTTCCAAAAGTTAAAAACCAAAATGAAAAGTACATTCAAATTTTGTATTTACAAATTAGAACTACAAGTCTAAAAGTAACAAAATTTTTCCTAAGATCCATTGAAGTTTTGAACTTTCAGAGTGTTGGTAAATGAATTGTTCTTTTGAATGTAACTCTAAAATACCCAAAAATGTTTAATAATAATTGAATACAATAGTTGGGAAATAGTTACTTGAAAACCTATTTTCCCTCTGAATTAGAAGGTACAACTCCCTTATATGAATAATATTCAATGAATTTTAATCTTTCCTAATCTAACAGGGGTATGGTCTTAACCTGAGAGCAGGAGAGGTAAACCAAACTAAGTCTAGACAGAAAATAGCTCAGGCGAAGTAAATACAATTCTAAATCTAGCCAATTCTGAGATCTTATCAATCAGATTAACTCCCAAAACTGGTGATACATGGAAAATTACTAAAAATGCAGATGCAAGACTGAAGGTTAACAATGTAATGATATTGAGTCGATCTATATCGTAAGAACATTCCCAAAACTTAAAATAGCAACTGATTTTCCCCTTAATTAATCGTATCAAATCATAATACAGAATTCAGGTTCAAATATAGATTATGAATCTAACTCAAAAGAGACATTCGAATTCAACAGAAAGATAAATGAAATGCAATGGAACATTTAAAGAAATGGCATTCAGACATACACAATTGACTCAGCAACAATGCTATTCTTCACACCAAAATTTAGTCGACCTTTGTATTGATTTTGGGAAGAATACATATAGAGTTCCAGATTGGACTGTTACAAAAAGGAGTAACCGAAATGGTTCAACTTACCTAACCAGAAATGATAACCAAAGGTTTATCCGTTACAAAAATTAACAAAAATAGCATAAGGGGAAAATATCTAAGATTCAGTTTTCTTCCCCTTATCCACTTTGGCCCTATAGGCGATTACAGCAGTGATGAATTGGATGAGTTCTTCATGTCTATTGATGTGGACATTGGTGTAACGGATGAGCCACCTGGAATTTTCTTTGGCTAGAGTCTTGATTGCTTCTGTCTAATCTTTCAGTTCCTCCATAGCTCTAAAGATGCATCCACTCAATTGCTGGAGCTCTGGCACCTTGTCTAGATGAGTCGAAGACTACTCTGCTAAATTGTGCAGATAATCTGTGAATGACTTCTACATGTTGACTACTCCAACTATTGCTTTGCCTTGACCACTGGTTTTCTATTCAGCATGAAGTCCTAAGAGGAGTTTGAAATCTTTACTTTGTTCCTCTTGCACTTTAACATCTATTTGTTGAAGTCCGATCTCAGCCTGAATGATCATCTCGATTTTGAACTCCAGACTTTGGAGCCATTCGATCAAGGGCTCATCACCCTTATATAGAATCTTAGCTTTTAGGGCCTCCTTGGTCTTCATCTTTACTGCCACATGCAACATGACTATGCATTCTTGGCATCTTACTCTTTCTGCAGTGAGAGTCTGTAAATTCTTCTCAATGTTTCTCTTCTCTATTTCTAGCCTTAGAAGAGCGTTACCTAACTGTTCAATGATTGCTAGACCTTCTGACTCAAGCCTCTTGATCCACCTCTTACCAATCTACCCATAATGTCAATCCTCTTGCAGCTTAGCCAGAATGGCTTGGTTCTTAGCAGCACTGGGATCGAAGGAAGTTTGGGTACTGGGAGCACTCACAATAGGAGTTAGGAGCTGTCTGATGAAGTTAGTTAGTTGGGCTACTTCCGCCTGAAGCTAAATTTTGGAAGTCTTGAGATCTTCAAGCTCTTCCTCTATCACTACATTAGTGGATTTCCACCAGTCCACCTTGGTATCATGTCGAGCCAATCCCATGTCGAATGACTGCAATTGAAAGTCTAAGGCTGCTAGATCTTCAAGTCTGCCCTCTTTAGTGGGCTTGGCTACTTCCATGGTGAAATGCCCTATCTCAGGATCACGACCCAGAGTAGACATTGTCTTCAAACTCTTCTACTTGCTTGTGGTAGCCTTGGGCTAAAAGGCCCGCGATAGAGTGTCTTTGCTGGGAATTGCTTCTCCCACTCTCTTCCTTTTGTGCTCTAGAGTGTTTGCTATCCATGACTCTGCGCAAGTAACTTAATTTGGTCTGCCGGGACTACTTCTTCGGTGGATCCAATATCTAGAAGAGGACCCTCTCCATAGGTCTTCTCTAGGAGAGGATTTTTATCAGGAGGTTCATCGCCTCCTCCTGATGGTTGAATTGATACTTTTGCAACTGTAGAGATTGTTGCTGATGAAGTGGTTGCAACACGAATAGTTGCCTTCGCCAGAGTTTGCTAAGCGAGAGGCTTCCTTTCTAACCTTTTCCTTTGACCTGTAGTCCACTCAACCCATTCAACTGTTATTTTGTTAATCCCCCCCACCAGAGCCTGCAAGTCACTTACCTCTTGGTCTAGTATAGGCTCTGAGCTGATAGGGGTGGAATTTATCTTCTCCAAGTATGTGTCATCATACAGATGATTTCCATCATCTTCTAGCCCTTCTACCGCAATGTTAACATTGAACTTTTTGATCTATTCAATGGTTAACCGAGCATAGAATCTTTCCCTGCTCTCCAAGTCATCTTTGCAATTGGCCCAATAGTGCTCAATATCAAGTACATGGTGAATGGCCTGACTCATCTGTAAGGCATCTCTGGCATAATTGAATGGATCATATTGTGGCCTTAGAATGTCATATATTTCTAGAGAGAACTTCTTTGAGAATGTTTTAAGAACATTCTTCACCTTTGACCGAGACGCACAACTGTAAGCTTCGATGGTCATTGGGAACTCGTAGCCTTTCTTCTTTTCCTCTGCACAGATCAGGTTCACTTGGAGTGGTTGCCTCATTACCTCGATCAACATGATCATGTCAGTAGGGTATCTGGGCAGCTTCAAAGGAAAGTCATCAAAACCTGCAAGATGAAGATATGAGAAATCTCCAAACTGAATAAAATAGCATCCAAATTGGCTTATAAAAGCCATGGCTTCAAGAGAAAATCTCCTTTCTAGAAAGCCTTGTAGCTCCCTACATAGTCTCATTGTAAAGGCGTCATTAACTATGAGATAATCAGCATAACTATTTTGTAGTTGCAAAGAAGGGAAAAACTCATAGCTTTTTACATCATCTGGGAATTCCTCTAACCTAGGAAGCCCAGGCCAGATTTGAATCATAGCTAAAATATACAAGAGGACCGAAGACATGTAGAATTCATTCTAGAACTTGGCCCTATTGAGGGCGTCCGAGAGATTCTCACTCACCATAAGGGCCCAGTCAATGAAATGATGCTGAGAGTAGATTATCTGAACCAGGAAGAAATGATGTTCAACAAAATTAAGAGCTTTTCTCTCACCTCTAATCCTATGAATCAATACCAGGATATCTAGAATTTTTGGCTCCAGATTTGTGCCAAATAATGTTTTGGGCAACTTTCCCTTGGTGCTCTTGGGTTCTTTAAACCATGATTTCATAATCTCTCTCTTCCACACCAGTCTCTTTGCTGAGTATTCAGAGACCGCCCAACTATAAGTCATTTTAGAGTATTCTGCTTGCTCCAAAATACGGAGGGAATTCTGGACAGACTCTCTATCAATAGAGAGGAGCACCGTGTTTTCAGGTAGAAGAATTTGCTTGGTGTTTGGTTTGTATTGAGCTATACATTCCCAAACCAATTTAGGAGCTTGAACCGCTACAGGAAAGCCGATGGCTTCGACTAACCGACTCTCCTTAAGATTTTCTGTGATAGGATGCATCTTATCCACTCTCAATCTATTCTGGAAGTGCTGCATATCAAAGAACTTTAGTGAAGTATCTGAGATTTTGTGGCAATCAGAGATAATGCCGTTCATTCCATCAAATCCCACAAATCTAGAAGCCATGTGAGTGTGATTCAACCTAGGGATTTGAATTTCTCTTCAAGATACAGAGACAATGAGCAACTGGTCTTAGCTACTTTGAATTCAAATAATTTGGTGAATAATGGTGGTTCCAGTTCAAAATCTCCAACTGATTTTATACTTTTTGAATTCTTACCGTTTAACAGTTGACTTCCTACGCCACACAAATGAAAATACTTCTACATTAATGAACAAGTCCGTTACAAAGTAAAATGGCTTTATTTGAATTAATTACTTTGCTTTACATGCCATTAGAAAACCCCTTTTCACTTTAGTAACTGTAATAGTAACTTTCTTGAGGCGGCGGAAAATTACTTTTCCGCTTCTCCTTTGGGCGGAAAAATACTTTTGTAGTGCTCTCTGTTTGAAAATATGCCGAAGGAGAATTCTGGCCTATAGGGGTGCCAAAATGATATATATTGATTCCATTGGGCTTTTTATATGCCAGATCTTTTATGGGATGGATTATTCTTCAAAATTTCTTCACCTTGATAGTTTGGCGAAAAACACATCTCGCGAGTCGAAACTCGCCTGTAGGAGCAGAGGGGAAGCCATTTTCCACTTTTTCGCCTATGAGCTAATTGCATGAATTTTTCTTCACTTGATCATTTATTTTGTTTCCCATAGGTTCGATATGAGTGCTCAAAGCTTTCTTGTTCCTGAATTCCTCATTTTCCATCTTTATTTACCTCTGATATTCTTAAGTCTGGTAATCACAAAAAGTGCACTCCACAGGTGGTTTTCCACCATGGAGAAGCTAAAATTTGATTTCCCTCCAATTCTGCAACTTGGATATATGAGACAAAATATTTCATTTGTATGTGATTTTGAGGTTAGAATATTTCAAACCACGACCTTTATTGGATTGGGAACTTAACCTACCTGATAAGAACATGACTTCAGACCCAGAATTCACCCGGCTTAGGAAGGAGAAGTCAAGTTAGGGAAATCTGATAAAGGCCTTCTATCCTAAGGGGATTTCTAGACTTAGACTCTGGACTCACATGAAACTTCCAAGACTACTACTACACATTAAACATCCATTTTTGTCTTGAGGTATAAAGACCAAAAGTGGGGCAAAAGTTGGCTCTGTCTGGGGACTTGGACATTCACATGTCTAAGTAAGGAACTCAAATCTCTGGTTTTGCAAAGCTTGACAAAAGGTGGCTCACAACAAAACTAAAGCAAGACGCAGAAAGGAAGCCTAACTAGGAAAAAAAAAACAAGAACTAAATGTAACTATTGTACAACACAGGGGTTACCTGCTTTCAATTTAGATCTAATAAAGCTTCAAATCCTGACCATTATACATTAGGGGTAGTGCCTCACCATCTGGATAAGTCATTTTGAAGGAATTTTTATCAAACACATGATGGATTTTGAAAGGTCCGTTCCACAGTGTTTCAAATTTCTTGTGCATGCCTTTGGGTGCCTTGTGCTTGTCCCACAATAGCACCATGTCTCCCTCCATAAATTTTTGAGGCATACTCTTTTTATCAAATAGGTTCTTCACATGCATCTGATGATGTATGATATGATCAACCATTTTCTCCCTTTCTTCTTCTAATTTTCTCAAGTACAGGATCCTCTTCTCTAGACCATCTTCATATATGCCATCTTCCACTACTGTCCTCAGTTTGCAAGTTTCTAGTTCCAATGGCAAGGGGAGATTAGCTTCTACCCCGTAGATGATTTCAAAAGGAGATATGCCAATGGCTCTTTTGGGAGTCACTCTATTTGCCCAGAGGGCTTCATAGATCTTTTTATGCCAACTTCTCTGGTTTTCTGCCACAAGCTTTTTCATGGTGTTTACCAAATTTTTGTTGCTAGATTCTGCTTGGCCGTTCCCTTGAGGGAAATAATCAGAAGAATGGCTGATCATGATGCCATACTCAAAACAAAATTCATTAATTTCTTGAGAAGAAAAGTATGTGGCATTATCCATAACCAACTTAATAGGCACCCCAAATCTTACCAGAATATTTTCTTTAATAAACTCACATACTACCTCTGAAGTAGTCCTTTTGGTTGCCTTGGCTTCCACCCATTTCGTGAAATACTCAGTTGTAGTAATTATATAAGTATGACCTGCATTGGATGTAGGGATTATAGGACTGATAAAATCAAGTCCCCACTGTTGGAATGGCCCTTCAATTATCACTGGTCTGAGGGGTAACGCTGCTAACTGTGGCTTCCCGATAAACATCTTGCCACCCATTAGTATGCATCTTTAAACATTCCTGACCAGTAATAAGACTGTCTCAAAATCTTGAATGTAGTGTCTGATGAGGAGAAGTGTCCTCCGTAGGCTTCATCATGAAAAAACTTTAACAACTTCTCTTGTTGTTGTTTGTCGACACATCAGAGGAATGTTCCATCTATAGATCTTTTATACAGTCTATCCTCCCAGATTACATATTTAGAAGCCTTCAGTTTTAGGTCTCTCCTTTGCTTTGAAGTTAATCCTTCAGGCCATTCACCATAGGTCAAGAAATACACAATGTTTTCAAACCATGGGTCTTGCATACTTACCGCCAAAACCAACTGTGTAGATTTTGGGTCTTTGTCTGCTTGATTTTCCGCCATTGCCTTGCACAAGGCATTCCCTCTTACCAACTTGGTGGGCTTGATCTCTATGTGATATTCTTGGGTTTTAGCTACCCATGCTCCTCAGTTGTTACACCCCACATCTTGTTGAGTCAAAACACTCTTCACTGCGACATCATGCACATACACCAGAGAGTGGGAATGTAGGATATAAAACCTAAAATTCTTAAGAGCCTTTACCACCGCAAAAGCGTGCTTTTCAGTCTGAGAATATCTTAGCTCACGGTTCTTTAGAGGTGTACTCATAAAAGTGATGGGGGCTTGAATTCCCTCTTCGTTCTCTTGCATTAGAATGGCTGACAGAGTATGTTCAGAAGAATAACAGTAGATTACAAAATCTTTCTTGTAATCTGGGTGACATAACACTAGGGCATTAGCTATGGCATTTTTTATGCTTTCAAAAGCTTTCTTACCAGGGTCATTCCACTTGAAATTCACATTCCCCTTCATCATATCAACAATGTGTTTAGTAATTTCAGAGAAATCAGGGACAAATATCCCGAGGAAGTTGACTTGACCAAAAAAGGACTTCACTCCCATTTTATTTACCGGTAAACTCAGTTACTGAATAGCTCTCACCCTTTCTAGATCTATCCTTATACCTTCTTGGGAGACAATGTGACCCAATAGTTTTCCTTCAGTTATGCAAAACACTGATTTCTTGGGATTCAATGAAATCCCATCCTCCCGACACCTTTACAATACTCTTCTTAGATCATTTATATGATCTAACCTCTTTTTAGAGAACACGGTAAGTTCATCCAGATACATACCAATGATTTTGTTCTTCATATCACTAAGAGAAAGATCCATGCCTCTCTGAAAAGTAGCTCCGACATTGATCAATCCGAACGACATCCTGTGATATGTGAAGGTCCCCCATGGGGTAGTGAAAGCCGTTTTATGCTGATCCGCTTTCTCAACTTCTATCTGATTATACCCTGAGAAGCCATCTAACATAGACATCATTTTAGCTCCAGCCATGATTTGCAGGAGATGATCCATGCCGGGAAGGGTGTAGTTTTCCTTCAAATAAGATTGATTTAGATTTCTGAAGTCAACACAGATCCTTATTTCTCTGTTCTTCTTCCTCACAGGCACTATGTTTGCAACCCAAGTAGAGTGGTGGATGGGATATATGATCTTTGCTTTGAGAATTTTATCAACTTCCCTAAATATGGCATCGAAAACTTTGGGGTTGTAGTTCCTTTGCTTCTACCTGAATGAAGTAGCCTCAGGTTTTAAGGGAATCTGGTGTTTGAATTTCCCATTCATAAAAATTTTCAAATCTTCATAGCTCTAGGCAAAAACATCTGAGTATTCTAGAAAAAGCTTCTTGGCCTCATTCCTTTCTTCTTCAGTACAACACTTCCCGATATTGATCATCTTGGGGTCTTTTTCAGGTCCAATATTCATTCCTTCATATTCACTAGTGGTAGGCCCTCTTTCAATTCTTTTCTTCTTCACAAATGTGTCATGTCTATTGAAGAGATTTTCAAGAGTGACCAGATGGGGCGGAATGATATTACCTTGCAATTGAATAACATTAAACTTATCTTTCTTCAGCTCCTCTCAGCAATTTCCTTTATGGTTTCCATGAACACCTTTATGGAAGTTAACACCGCTCTCTAGAAAGAGAAGGAGATTCTTGTCATCTTCAAAAACTTGCCAATCTTCCACGTTATCGGGCACAGATGGTCGATATATAACCTCCACTTGGTATTTTTTATCTTTGAATTCTGGATGGGGAAGTAGTAATGAAGCTGAGACAACTAAAGAGTCTGATTTGGAATTCAACTCTCTTGGCACTGATTTGATAAAAAAAGTATCCAATGTTTCTATTTCATCCCATACTCTGTTTCTGTAGTTCTTCAACATATGGTTCTTTACAGAGTACTGATTCTTGACTTGTCGTACAATTAGCTCAGCATCAGCACTAGCTCTCAAAATTTTCACAACTCTTTCTTTTGCAGTGATAATCCCTAACAGAAGGGCTTCATACTTGGTAGTGTTGTTGGTGTTCCCAAACTCTAATTTGTAAGCCAAGGGCTCACATACTCCATCTGGTGATATCAAGACCACACCTGCACTGGACCCTGACAATGCACAACTGTCATCAAATTCAAGAGTCCATATCTATGGTGGTATTTCTTTGATGGAAAATTGCTTGTCCTCTTCGGTGGTTTTCATTTCTTTCTCAGGTTCATCGGTGAACAACAAATAATTGCCAAACTCAAATTCTTGATACAAGATTTGAGCTTTAGGGTCATCAAATTTCAACACTGTAAACTTAGCCTTTTCTTCAGGAACCAGTTTAATCTTTTTATTACCTACTGGGATTAATGCTTGGGACCAATCTAGCTTTATCTCCCCTCCAAGGTCTCTTCAAAAACTCCTTCTTAAATACAACCCGTAGCTAGTAGGTATATCAGCAACAAGGATCGTTAGCAACATCTTCTTTTCAGGATGTGCTGCTAAAGCCACTTGAGCATCCTTAATTTGGCCAACTAGGGGTACTTGCTTGGAATCCATGGAGTAACACCTACCATGAGCTTTAGTGAGAGTAAGTCCTAAAGATTTGGCCACAGTTGATGACATTACATTTTTCGAGGCTCCGAAATCTATTATACAATTGCTCATCCTGCAACCGTTAATATATAAAGACACATAGAATGGGTCAGGCTTTTGGCCTGGGAAGGTGACTAAAATGGATGACTCCCTTTGTTCAACTGGGTCTGCAAATAAAGATTCATTCTCTATAGTAGTCATGACATTTTGATTTAACTCTCGGCTTCCTCCTTTACAATAATCTACTAGCTTTTGCAGCTCAACAGGATTAGACTTAAGATAGTCTATGGGAGAAATCTAAATTCTGGAATATCTACATAATTGAATAATGTCAAAAGAGTTTTGTTCTTTACCTAGTTGAAGAATCCTCAGAACTTGATTGGGCTCCTTTGAATTGGAAGTAGATGCCTCATTATTTTTAGGTAGTGGTGAGCCAGGGCCTTTATCCTTCTGACTCTAGGTGAGGACTTTATAAGAGGTCCCATCTATGGTGGCATAACATGTTGCTTCTTGCTCTGAATCTGATTCATACTCTAAATATAAGTTTTCAGAGTCGCCATGTGAGTATGAAGCTGGTTCAGCTCCAGACACTCCAGATTTCCACTCATCGGTCTGATGCATTTTCCAAGCACGAGCTACATCAGGGCAGCTTTCCCCATCATGATCCATGGTTAAGTGGAAGGCACACATGTTTCCTCTTTTAGGAGGAGCTTCTATAGCTAGTCTCTATGGTGGAGTAGTTAACTGTAACATTTTTCCTTCTGCATTCCTCCTGTCGTTATATCTTCCAGGCTACTCCTGAAAGTTTCGATGGTAGGGATTATTGAATCTGGGAAGTTGCCTCTTGAAGGTAGTGAATTCATTAGACAATTACTGGCTCTAGACTATATCTCTCTTTTCCATTTCTCGAATGAAATCATGTGGTCTTCAAGTTCTACAATAGTTCTCTGTGTGGCATCCAAATTTGCAAGGTTCATTCTCCTTAAATCATAATTGATGTCTGTTGGCATAGCACTTATGAAGAAATTGTTCAAATTTCCCGCCGTATGCCTGTCAGCCGCTGGGATACGATTTACCAGCTTGTTAAATTTAGCTATAAAATATCTCATGCTGATCGATGGCTCTTTCTTGATAGAAGTCAATTGAGTCAACAGAGCATGTTCATCTTCAGCAGTCTTAAACCTTCTTTTGAAGGTGGCTCTCATAGTAGCCCAATTGGTAATAGAAGAATCAGGTAAATGATGAAACCAATCAGCGGCACCTTCGACGAGAGTCTCAATGAATAGTCTGATGGCCACATCTTCTTCTCGAACCGCTAGAATGTTAACTAAAGTGAAGAATGCGGCAATATTCTCATCTGTAGATACTTTCCCATCTCTAGAAAATTTGGGAAAGTTCTTTGTAGAGCTTGTAGGGAGAGGATTATATGCTGCTAGTTGCAGGGGCTCGACTACAGTGGCCCAAGGGAGTGCCATAGCTACTTGGGGTAAGTAGGGTGTTAGATTGACAATGGGAGGGGCAACTACTTCGTGCAATGTCAACACTTGGAAAGTGGTGGATAACTGGGTGGTTTGTTTAGGAGGTGAAGAAGGTCTTCTTTGGATCCTTATAGTTCTATTTCCCTGACGGGGTACTTCTAAAAGAGCAAAATTAATATCCGCAAGCCTCTTGAAGACCGGGTCTGTGCTACCTTCTTTCCTGGTACTTCTGAGAAATCTTTTAGGCTCCAGATTTTCTCCTAGTGCTGTGGCCTAACTTCACACTCCACCCTTCTTAGATTTCTTCTCTGTATGGCTCTCTCAAGTGCTTCTGCTCTAACTTCTTCCAGTTCAAGTACTTGATTGGCATTTCTATAGTGTTCAGTGCTTCTTTTGTATCTCTAGACAAAAGTATTTAATGAGGAAATGAGATCCTCTTGATCGTCTTGGAATCCAAGATTAGGTTGGAGCACAGGGATTATATTTTCATGGGGAAGTACCATCTTTCCTCATTATATGCTTCTGGTATAACGACTGTTCGTCTCCCCAGCAGAGTCACCAAAAATATGTTGGTAAACGGATTGTTCTTTTGAATGTAACTCTAAAATACCCAAAAATGTTTAAGAACAATTGAATACAAGAGTTGGGAAATAGTTACTTGAAAACCTATTTTCCCTCTAAATTAGAAGGTACAGCTCCCTTATATGAATAATATTCAATGAATTTTAATCTTTCCTAATCTAACAGGGGTATGATCTTAACCCGAGAGCAGGAGAGGTAAACCAAGCTAAGTCTAGACAGAAAATAGCTCAGGCGAAGTAAATACAATTCTAAATCTAGCCAATTCTAAGATCTTATCAATCAGATTAACTCCCAAAACTGGTGATACATGGACAATTACTAAAAATGCAGATGCAAGACTGAAGGTTAACAATGTAATGATATTGAGTCGATCTATATCGTAAGAACATTCCCAAAACTTAAAATATCAACTGATTTTCCCCTTAATTAGCCGTATCAAATCATAATACATAATTTTGGTTCAAATAAAGATTACAAATCTAACTCAAAAGAGACATTTGAATTCAACAGAAAGATAAATGAAATGCAATGGAACAGTTAAAGAAATGGCATTCAGACATACACAATTGACTCAACAACAATGCTATTCTTCACACCAAAATTTAGCCGACGTTTGTATTGATTTTGGGAAGAATACATATAGAGTTCTAGATTGGACTGTTACAAAAAGGAGTAACCGAAACGGTTCAACTTCCCCAACCAGAAATGATAACCAAAGGTTTATCCGTTACAAAACTTAACAAAAATAGCATAAGGGGAAAATATCTAAGATTCAATTTCCTTCCCCTTATCTACTTTGGCCCTATAGGTGATTATAGCAGTGATGACTTGGATGAGTTCTTCATGTCTATTGACATGGAAATTGGTGTAATGTATGAACCACCTGGAATGTTCTTTGGCTAGAGTCTTGATTGCTTCTGTCCGATCTTTTAGTTCCTCCATAGCTCTAAAGATGCATCCACTCAATTGCTGGAGCTCTGGCACCTTGTCTAGATGAGTCAAAGACTGCTCTGCTAAATTGTGCAGATAATCTATGAATGACTTCTGCATGTTGACTACTCCAACTATTGCTTTTCCTTAACCACTGGTTTGCGATTCCGCATGAAGTCCTAAGAGGAGTTTAAAATCTTTAATTTGTTGCTCTTGCACTTTAACATCTGTTTGTTGAAGTCCGGTCTCAGCCTGAATGATCATCTTGATTTTGAACTCCAGACTTTAGAGCCATTCGATCAAGGGCTCATCACCCTTATTTAGGATCTTAGCTTTTAGGGCCTCCTTAGTCTTCATCTTTACTGCCACATGCAACATGACTATGCATTCTTGGCATCTTATTCTTTCTACAGTGAGAGTCTGTAAATTCTTCTCAATGTTGGTCTTCTCTATTTCTAGCCTTAGAAGAGCGTTACCTAACTGTTCAATGATTGCCAGACCTTCTGACTCGAGCCTCTCGATCCAGCTCTTACCAATCTGCCCATAATGTTGATCCTCTTGCATCTTAGCCAGAATGGCTTGGTTCTCAGCAGCACTAGGATCGAAGGGAGTTTGGGTACTGGGAGCACTCGCAATAGGATTTAGGAGCTGTTTGATGAAGTCAGTTAGCTGGGCCACTTCCGCCTTAAGCTAAATTTTGGAAGTCTTGAGATCTTCAAGCTCTTCCTCTATCACTACATTAGTGGATTTCCACTAGTCCACCTTGGTATCATGTCGAGCCAATCCCATGTCGAATGACTACAACTAAAAGTATGAGGCCACCAGATCTTTGAGTCTGCCCTCTTTAGTGGGCTTGGCTACTTCCATGGTGAAATGCCCTGTCTCAGGATCACGACCCAGAGTAGACATTGTCTTCACACTCTTCTGCTTGCTTGTGGTAGCCTTGGGCTGAAAGGCCCGTGATAGAGTGTCTTTGCTGGGAATTGCTTCTCCCACTCTCTTCCTTTTGTGCTTTAGAGTGTTTTCTATCCACGACTCTACGTTGGTAACTTTGTTGGCAGAGACCAACTCTTTGATAAACAACTTCCTTACGAGTGGAGGATTAGTTTTAGGGTGAGAAGTGAATGGATTCATCGAAGTAGGTGAGGAGGAGAGTAATTTTACAACTTGAGCAACCTCATGTTTCTCCCCACCCGTCTTATCTGATTCTATAGCAGAAGTACTAGGGCTATCCTCTCCTACTTCAACTATGATAGGGGATGTCCGCTTTGGAGTTTCTTGGGTCGAGGTCCTGGCTGAAGTATCCACAATAATAGCACTAATCGACTGTTCAGACTCTGTAGCTTTAGAAAGCTTGGTTGTAGACTTAATTTGGTCTGTCGGGACTACTTCTTTGGTGGCTTCGATATCTGGAAGAGGACCCTTTCCATAGGTCTTCTCTAGGAGAGGAGTTTTCTCAGGAGGTTCATCTCCTCCTCTCGATGGTTGAATTGATCCTTTTGCAACTATAGAGATTATTGCTGATGAAGTGGTTGCAACACCAGTAGTTGCCTTCGCTGGAGTTCACTGAGCGGGAGGCTTCCTTTCTAACCTTTTCCTTCAGCCTGCAGTCCACTCAACCCATTGAACTATTCTTTTGTAAATCCCCCCCATCAGAGTTTGCAGGTCACTTACTGCTTGGTCTAGCATAGGCTTTGAGCTGATAGGGGTGGACTTTATCTTCTCCAAGCATGTGTCATCATACAAATGATTGCCATCATCTTCTAGCCCTTCTATCACAATGTTAACATTGAACTTTTTGATCTGTTCAATGGTTAACCAGGCATAGAATCTTTCCCTTCTCTCCAAGTCATCTTTGCAATTGGCCCAATATTGCTCAATATCAAGTTTATGGTGAATGACCTGACTCATCTATAAGGCATCTCTGGCATAATTGACTGGATCGTATTGCGGCCTTAGAACGTCATATATTTCCAGAGAGAACTTCTTCAAGAATGTTTTAAGAACATTCTTTGCCTCCGACTGGAATGCACAACTGTAAGCTTCGATGGTCATTTGGAACTTGTAGCCTTTCTTCTTTGCCTCTGCATAGATCAGGTTCACTTGGAGTTCTTGCCTCATTACCTCAATCAGCACGATCATGTCAGTAGGGTATCTGGGCAGCTCCAAAGGAAAGTCATCAAAACCTGCAAGATGAAGATATGAGAAATATCTGAACTGAATAAAATAGCATTTGAATTGGCTTATAAAAGCCATGGCTTTAGGAGAAAATCTCCTTTCTGGATAGCCTTGTAGCTCCCTACACAGTCTCATTGTAAAGGCATCATTAACTATGAGATAATCAACATAACTATTTTGTAGTTGCAAAGAAGGGAAAAAATTATAGCTTTTTACATCATCTGGGAATTCCTCTAACCTAGGAAGCCCAGGCCAGATTTGAATCATAGCTAAAATATACAAGAGGACCGAAGACATGTAGAATTCATTCTACAACTTGGCCCTATTGAGGGTGTCTGAGAGATTCTCACTCACCATAAGGGCCCAATCAATGAAATGATGCTGAGAGCAGATTATCTAAACCAGGAAGAAATGTTGTTCAAAAAAATTAGGAGCTTCGCTCTCACCGCTAATCTTGTGAAGCAATACCAGGATATCTATGATTTCTGGCTTCAGATTTGTGCCAAATAAAGTTTTGGGCAACTTTCTCTTGGCACTCTTGGGTTCTTTAAACCATGATTTCATAATCTCTCTCTTCCATACCGGTCTCTTCACTGAGTATTCAGAGACCACCCAACTATAAGTCATTTCAGAGTATTCCACTTGCTTCAGAATACAGAGGGAATTCTAGACAGACTCTCTATCAATAGAGAGGAGCACCGTGTTGTCAGGTAGAAGAATTTTCTTGGTGTCTGGGTTGTATCGAGCTATACATTCCCGAACCAATTCAAGAGCTTGAACCACTACAGGAAAGCCGGTGGCTTCGACTAACCTTCTCTCCTTAAGATTTTCTGTGATAGGATGCATCTGCTCCACTCTCAATCTATTCTGGAAGTGCTGCATATCAAAGAACTTTAGTGAAGTATTTGAGATTTTGTGGCAATCAGAGATAATGCTGTTCATTTCGTCAAATCCCACAAATCTAGAAGCCATGTGAGTGTGATTCAACCTAGGGATTTGAATTTCTCTTCAAGATATAGAGACTATGAGAAATTGGTCTTAGCTACTTTGAATTCAAACAATTTGGTGAACAATGGTGGTTCCAGTTCAAAATCTCCAACTGATTTTATACTTTTTGAATTCTTACCGTTTAACGGCTGACTTCCCATGCCACATGAATGAAAATAATTCTATAGTAATGAACAAGTCCGTTACAAAGTAAAACGGATTTATTTGAATTAAGCTTTACATGCCATTAGAAAACCCCTTTTCACTTTAGTAACTATAACGATAACTTTCTTGAGGCGGTGGAAAATTACTTTTCCGCTTCTCCTTTGGGCAGAAAAATACTTTTGTAGTGCTCTCTGTCTGAAAATCTGCCGAAGGAGAATTCTGGCCTATAGGGGTGCCAAAATGATATATATTGATTCCATTAGCATTTTTATATGTCGGATCTTTTATGGGATGGATTATTCTTCAAAATTTCTTCACCTTGATAGTTTGGCGGAAAACGCATCTTGCGAGTTGAAACCCGCCTATAGGAGCAGAGGGGAAGCCATTTTCTGCTTCTGCCTATGAGCTAATTCCATGAATTTTTCTTCGCTTGATCATTTATTTTGTTTCCCATAGGTTCAATATGAGTGCTCAAAGCTTTCTTGTTCCTGACTTCCTCATTTTCCATCTTTATTTACCTCTGATACTCTTAAGTCTGTCAGTCACAGAAAGTGCACTCCACAGGTGGTTTTTCGCCATGGAGAAGCTAAAATTTGATTTCCCGCCAATTCTGCAACCTGAAGATATGAGACAAAATATTTCATCTGTATGTGATTTTGAGGTTAGAATGTTTCAAACCACAGCCTTTACTAGATTGGGAACTTAACCTACTCAATAAGAACATGACTTCAGACCCAGAATTCACCTGGCTTAGGAAGGAGAAGTCAAGTTAGGGAAATCCGATAAAGGCCTTCTATCCTAAGGGGATTTCTAGACTTAGACTCCGGACTCACATGAAACTTCCAAGACTAATACTACACATTAAACATCCATTTTTGTCTTGAGGTATAAAGACCAAAAGTGGGGTAACACAGAGGAAATTATAAAAGCTTAGTCTGACAGTTCGACTGTCGACTCCTACATATCCTAATACTACTAGACTAATAGTAATTTGTTAATATGTTAATTTGTACATATCCACAAAGAAAATAAGATCAGTCGATGCGCAGGCCAAAAAATAACTAGATCATCTCCTCTTGGAACCCCTCCTGGTCGAAGCCATGATCGTAAAAAATGGCACGCATCTCCTCCTTGTCATGTTCTACTTCGAGTTTGAACATGTCACTTTGGTATCTATCGTAACTGGTAGCATGATCCCATGCTACAAACATAAGATGATTGAGGACATCCTATTGAATCTCCTCCTCCATATCCAAATTTGGTTGGAAAACAGGTTCTGGGTTATCATTTGATGATCCCTTAGCTACTGTAAGACCCATTCTGAATTTCTGTCTTCCAAGATTCCAAATTTAGAAATTTAGAAAGCGCACTGTGTTTTGCAATTTCACTACCGAGGAGTATATAAAGAAAATAATCACCAACTTTCCAGGCACAATAAATTTTGAAGGAATGTTTCACGTAAGGTGGCTTGCCATGGAAAAGGAAATTAATGAATATGAATAAACAAAAATTGCAGACATTTGTATCCGCCTTTGTACCCTGCGTAACTTGGCTCCAAAGTCGAAAAGAAAAATAATGAATGTTGATGAATCACAACTCATTTCCCATAAAATTATCCTTTTTAATGTCTAATCAAATCTTTCCCTAGATTATGTAACTACTCAAGTTACGTAGACTGCCAGTGTGTTCTCAGAACCACCATATCCTAGCTGCGATTATAAATTTTGAACTGACAACTTGGTAGCTGCATTAAATTGTGAAGGAATGTTTTGCGTTAGGTGACTTGACACTAAAAAGAAAAATAATGAATGTTTACGAATCAAAGCTCATATCTCGTACAAAATATCCTTTTTACTGTCTAATCGAAATCTTGGCGTCAATAAGTCTCATTAATAATTGCAATTTGCAGTTTGAAGTTCAATATTTAAATGCTAAACCTTTAACTCTTTAATATGCGGTCACATTCATGTTAGTCGAACCCACGTCACCACAGGGACATGCATCATTCAAAATTAATGACTTGCTTGATAGATTTTGATCATCTTGATACTAAGTCATTAAGTGGGTTGTCCGATCAAACAGAATCTGCATGGCTTTTACCTTCAACAGGGCCGTTGTGTATCTTCGTAACCTTTAGCCATCGACCCTCCTTTTAGCCTGCCAAAGCTACGCAAGCTGTCCTCACAAAATGGTCATCCCTATCAGTAAATGACACGTAGCACCCAACTTGACATGTAGTCCCATCGCTATGTTTTGAATATTCACCAATATATTTTTTATACTATAAATGTTGTTTTTTATTTGCCAACATATATTTTTTATACTATAAATATTGTTTTTTATTCGCCAATATATATATTTGTATACTATAAATATTGGTTTTTATTTTCCCATATATATTTTTATACTATAAATACTATTTTTTATTCGCCAATATATATTTTTTATACTATAAATACTATTTTTTATTCGCCAATATATATTTTTTATACTATACATACTGTTTTCTATTCGCCCATATATATTTTTTATACTATAAATACTATTTTTTATTCGCCAATATATATTTTTTATACTATACATATTGTTTTTTATTCACCATTATATATTTTTATACTATAAATACTTTTTTTAATTCGCCAACTGAGATTATTTTTATTATTGGCAAAACAAATATTTTTGCCAATAAAATTAATAATGTCCTCTGTAGTTTTATAAATTTTGCCATTTTTTTACACTTTTTTTGAAAGGGGGGTTTCTTAAAGATTACCCTATCCAGAAAGCAAGTACAACCATCACTGACCACATCATGATGATATGAATACCGCTTTTAATCACGTTGTGATAACCTTTTTGGAAACTTGTACAACCCTCACTAGTTGAATAACCAACTATGGGAGTATGAATACCCGTTTCAATGGATTCAATGTTGCAAGTGGATTTTGGTATTAAGATATGGAAGATCTAAATAGCCAAAGTATCCTTTTGCGTAAAAAAACAAAGGTTAATCTTCTTTCCTATATGAATGTCCTCGATGGTTCTTTGATGACCATGTCGTTAGAAGAATTCACACAAGTTAGGGGATCTTCCTCAAAATAGTCACACAAAATTCAAGAAAAAATCATGTCTCCATCATCGCCAATCTAGTAGAAACATCATCGATTATCTAAAAAGAACATGACTTGAAAAGGTCAATGAAAATCATCAAAAATTTCAAGTGTTTTTCAATGTGTCAAGATTTTCAATAAGAATTACAAACATTCTGATCATTTAAATGTTGTCAATTTTTAATCCTGATAAAATAAGTCAATGAAGTTCAAGGATCAAGGTATGCGATCAAATTGTTTGGATTGAACGATGATATCCATCAAAGGTTCCAACATATCTCTCCTCGGAAATTCTGAAAATCTGCTTCTGTTGTGTGACCAAAATGTAGCACTTTTGAATATGTGTGGTACCAAAACCAATGCCTTTGCCCCCAAGTAAAAAAAATATGATCGTGTGTCAAACTTATGGCAATATGAAAGCTAGAATGCAACAATGCAGCTGAAAGGCTTTATTATGACTATGCACAAATGATGGATGCAATTAGGATATGTACAAATGAGATGGTGAGAAAGCAATATGTACAACATACAACTAGGAAAGACTTAAGGGAACAAAAAGCGCCTGTTTCCAAGTTTTCACCTTTTGGGTTTATTGCTTTTTTTCCTTTTTCGCTACCAAGGCGCCTATTGCTAGGTTTTCACCAAGGCACTCTTATCTTTTTCAATTTTTTTGATTTGTTTTTTTTTTTTTTTTAAATTTTATCATCAAGGCGCCTATTTGCTAGGTTTTCACCAAGAAAACATTTTGTGATTTTGAATTTTTTTTACTTTCTTCATGCTCAATTTTCTCCTTTTTATGATTTTCTGCTTTTCCATTATTTTTTTCGTTTTGATCTTTCTGATTTTTTTGTTTGGATTTTGATCTTTTCTCCTTTTTTTTTGGGATTTTGACTTTTTCTCATGTACAAAGAAGATGCTAACTCATGTGATACACTTGTCTCGTACTTTTTCATCTGATTAGGTATGAAACCTCTTTAAATGGATGCTATTAATGGGCTCTTGCAACTCATCCCCTTCACAATCAACTAGTTTATAGGTTCCCATTCCAAAAGAATAGATGATAACAAAAGGACCAAGCCAATTCGCTTCCCATTTTCTTTCCTTTTCTCTATCAGCCTAATTTTTAGGGTTTTCTCTTAACACTAAGTCTCCCACTTGAAAGGTTCTTGGTTTGATGTGCTTGTTGTAGTTTCTTGAAATTCTATTTTGATATACCTTCAAATGATCA
>MU228452.1:1732601-1743676 GCA_018584345.1 Thuja plicata
AAGTCTCCCACTTGAAAGGTTCTTGGTTTGATGTGCTTGTTGTAGTTTCTTGAAATTCTATTTTGATATACCTTCAAATGATCATATGCTTGTGTTTGATGTTCCTCCAACAATTCCAATTGTTGAATTCGGGTAACCCTATAATCCTCATCAGTGATTAATCCATGTAGTGAAACTCTTAGGGATGGAATCTCAACTTCTAGGGGTAACACAGCTTCGACCCTATAAACCAAGGAAAATGGTGTAGCTCCTATTGGTTTTCGGATGCTAGTTCTATAGGTCCACAATGCCGAGTTTATCTGAATATGCCAATCTCTTCCTGACTTATCAACCGATCTTTTCAATATTTTGAGGATGTTCTTGTTTGTAGCCTCGGCTTGTCCATTGCCTTGAGGATAGTAAATGGAGGAATAATGGTGAATAATATAAAAAGTTTCACAAAGTTCATCCACATATTTGTTCTTGAATTATTTTCCATTGTCTATGATGATGGCATGAGGAATACCATATCTACAAATGATTTGATTAAGGATAAACATGGAAATATTCTTTCCCTTTGCAGTTGTCAAAGGAATGACCTCTACCCATTTAGTGAAATATTCTGTCGCTGTGAGGATGTATTTATGTCCATTAGATGATGGTGGGTAAATTATGCTAATTAGATCGAAACCCCATTGATAAAATGGCCATGGTGTGATAAATGGATGCAATTCTTGTGCAGGTGCATGGATCATGTCTCCATGATATTGGTATTTATCACAAACTTTCACAAATTGACAAGATTCTTTCTCTAAGGTTTTCCAAAAATACCCCATGCGAAGGATTTTCTTAGCTAAATTTAATCCACTCGAATGCGATCCCCAAATCCCCTCGTGGACGTCTCTTAAGGCTAATCTTGATTCCTCTTCCTCTAGACACCTAAGGAGTGTTCCTTCAAGTCCTTTGCAATACAATGTGTCTGATAGGATGGTATAATGAGTCGATTGTCTTATGAAATGTCATTTTTGAGCTCAGGTTTGGTCCAAAGGTAAGGTTTGGTTTTTAAGATAAGTGTAAATTGGTCCATACCAAGGTGATTCATGTCCATTAAGAAGGGAAATTATTTGGGTATCAGGTAAGTCAAATGCCAGTTTTTCCAACTCTTCCACCAAGAATTCATACCTTGCATTCTGATCAGGCATTTGGAGCAATGAAGCCAAGGTAGCCATTGCATCAGCTGCTCTATTTTTCTCTCATGGATTTTGCTCAAAATTAATCAAAGAAAAATATTTTTTCCAATCATCCACCATCCTTTTATATCGCATCAATTTTTCATCTTTGTTGTTGTATTCATCATTGATTTGGTTCATGACTAATTGAGAGTCTCCATAAACTTGCAATTCCATGACATTCCATTCCTAGGCCATTTTGAGACCTATGACCAAAGCTTCATATTCAACAATATTATTTGTGCAAGGAAACAATAGTTTGTAAGATTTGGGAATTGTGTAACCTTGAGGTGTTATAAAAATAATTCTTGCCCTTGAACCACTTTGAGTATAGGATCCATCAAAATATAAGGTCCATGTCTTTTCTTCCACATTAACAATCTCTGAATCAGGAAACTCGACTTGAATTGGATGTGTAGAATCTAAAGGATGTTCAGCCAACTGATCAACAATTACTTGTCCCTTTATTGCTTTCCTATCCACGTACTCAATGGAAAACTCACAAAGTACCATCACCCATTTTGTAATTCTCCATGTTAGAGGTGTTTTACTAAGTAGATACTTCAAAGGATCAATTTTGGCAATTAACTTCATGTTATGCATCAACATGTAATGTCTAAGCTTTTGAGAGGAAAACACCACATCTAGGCAAGCCCTTTCCATGAAGCTATAGTTCAATTCATATTTTATCAATGTTCTACTCAAGTAGTAAATGACTCCTTCTTTTCCTTCATTGTCTTCTTGTTCCAATAGGACCCCTAAAGGTTTCTCCATTGCTGATATGTAAAGTAACAAGGGTTTGCCTTTGATAGGTGACATCAAGATGGGTGGATTCACCAAGTATGTTTTTAACAATGTGAAAGCTTTGTCACACTCCTCATCCCATGTAAAAATGGTGTCTTTATGTAGCAACCTTGTGAATGAATGAAATTTTTTCACCAATTGGGAAATGAATCTCCTTATAGATTGAAGCCTTCCTTGAAGAGACCTCATTTGGCTAATATTCTTAGGAATTTCCATGTCCATTATTTCTTGTACTTTCTCAGGATCTACTTCAATACCTTTTTCATAAATAATGTAACCTAAGAGCTTGCCAGATTGCACCCAAAAAGCACATTTCTTTGGATTGAGTCGCACTTTGAATTGCTCTAACCTTGTGAAGATATTTTCTAATATTGGTAAGTGTTCCTTTCTTTCATATGATTTTTCTATAATATCATCCACATAGTCTTCTATAAAGGTATGCATCATATCATGGAAGATGGTGGTCATTGCTCTTTGGTAAGTCACTCTGGCATTTTTGAGACCGAAGGGCATCACATTCCAACAAAAGTTTCCCCATGGGCATGTAAAAGATGTCTTTTCTTGGTCTTTGGGTGCAATTAAAATTTTATTGTATCCACTAAATCCATCCATCAAGGAAAATATAGAATGACTCGCTGTAAAGTCCACTATAGCATCAATGCTAGGTAGCGAAAAATCATCTTTTGGGAAAGCAAGATTGAGATCTCTAAAATCCATGAAAACTCTAATGGATTTGTCATGTTTTGTGACTGGTGCAATGTTTGATATCCATTCTACATATGCGGTCACTCTTATGAATCCAACCTTGAGTAGCTTTTCCAATTCTGCTTTTACTAAAAGTGCCACATAAGGGTGCATCTTTCTCAATTTTTTATTTACGGGTTTCACAAAGGGTTTCACATTTAAATGATGAATTATAAAGCTTGGATCTAACTCAGGCATGTTGGCATAAGACCACACAAAGTTAATTTTCTTTTTTTGAAAGAATTTGATGAACTCCTTCCTTTCTGATGGACTCAAAGATGCTGCTAAATGAATAAACTTGGGATCCTCTTTGGTGCCAATGTTAACTTTCTCCATTGGTTCAATAAGGATGGGTGACCTTTCATCTTCATGTTTGGGTAGGGTATCCAACCTCTCTTCCTTAGGTGCCACAATTGGGTTTTCACCTTTGAAAACATCTGATTTTTTTTACTTTTTTAGGTTCTAGCACTGCCACAGGGTGGTTTTCACCACTAGACCTTTTCATTTTTTTGTATTTTTTTTTCTTTTATTTTTTGGATTGAGAGGTTGGATCCCTGCCTCTATCATTTGTTTTGGATTGTATTTATTGATGGAAGAAGATGTCTCAACCGCATTTAGGTATTGGTCTATTGCAAGGTCATTGGGAAAGTATAATAAGTCATTTAGTTCGGATATATCCCAATCAATGAGTTCAGGGTGCATTAAGGCTAAGGATTCATTTGAAAAATTGTCATTCAAAGGGTTTAAGGACATGAACTCATTTAAAGGTTCATACATTGTATCACTTAGGTCTATAACATGGGCTTCCTCAAGGTTTTCCATGGAAGTAGGATCAAAATATCCTTCACTAGAGTCCTCACTGATTTCTATGGGAAAGAATGCGTGTGGATTAAATACAACATTTGAATCACCCCCCACAAAGGTACCCAAGGTTCACCTATCCATTGATTATTCCTAGATGCTTGACCTATGTGTAGAATTCAAACCTTGATGTTCATTGTCTTGACTTGTGATATTGGGAATAGTTGCATACGTGTGAATAACATCAACTTCTATGTCATGACAAGATTCTTTGAAAAAGGAATCCCACTCATAATCCCTGGAATCATCTTCACTCTCAGAACCTACCATGTGCTCACATTCATGAAAATCATGTATTGGACTTGAACTGTCTCCTTTGTGTTGAAAACCTATTCCGTATTTCTCTTCTTTTGATCTCCAAGCAAGTTCAATGGGTTCTAGAAATCCTCTATTCTATAATCCTAAGGGTCCTCTTCCCTTATATCCCAATTTTTGCATAACTTGATACCCTTTTCCATATTGATCAGTTTGAATGTTGATGTGTTGTACTCTTTCCATGGGATTATTTGAAGTGTCTTCCTCCTTATAGAGCCATTGTAGTACTTCATTATCCTCCTTTTCTAAGGCATATTTTTCACTCTCTCTTACAAAATGAGAGTTATATTTATGAGGGGGATGAGCACTTGATGGTTTTCCATGTGTCCTAGGAAAGGTTGGTAAATCAAATAGGGAAACAAAATATTCCCCCACTCCCTTGGAGTTGATTCTACATTGTTTTTCAAAGGTATGCATAAATTCACTCATCTTTTTGCATTGATCCTTCTTAGCTTGTTCTCTTTCCTCGGAAGGCTTCAAAATTTCCATCTTCAATGTAGAAGTCTTAATTGAATTATCATGTGAATTTTGACCCTCATAACTCACCTTTTCCTTTCCCTTAGTTGATGTAGTTGAGTTAGTTTGATTAGGGTTTGAGATGGAGGTAGAATTTGATGTCAAATTCAAGCTTTCCTCTTTATGTTCTTCATTAGTGTCATTAGGGATGACTCCTTCCCTATTGTGAGGAATAAATAATTCATGACTTGGCTTCAATGTGCTGCAATATTGCATGGGATATAATCTCCTCCAATTGTGATTTCTTTACCCCTATGTGGAAACTTTATGCATTTGTGATAAGTAGAAGGTACCTCTTGCATCTCATGAATCCAAGGTCTTCCCAATAGGATATTATAAGTTAATTTCATGTCAAGAACTTGAGATATGGTATCTTTTTTGATAAGTCCCACTTGGATAGGTAAAACAATCATGCCTTTTGAAGACTTTTCTTCCTCATCATAAGCCTTAATGGTAATTTTATTTTTAGGGTCAATGGATGATTCAGATATCCCTAAAGACTTGACAAGGTTCAATGTACAAATATTAAGACCGGCTCCCCCTTCAATGATAACTCTCTTAACCCTATGCCTTTGGATTAACACTTATATATACAAGGGTAAATTTTAAGGGTGGGTAATAGACATATCATCTTGTTTGGAGAATGAAAGACAATGAGGAGCTATGAGATGTCCTACCATATTTTGAAGCTTATCTTCCTCCAAGGTTATAGGAACATTAGTCTCCACTAGGGCTTTCTCCAAGATTTCTTTGTGATTAGGAGATACTTTCAAAAACTCCAAGATAGATATTTGTGCTGGAGTTTTGTGCAATTGATCCACCAAACTATAAGGATTTATTGAAGAAGAGGTTGGTTTAGCCAAAGTAGTTGTTGAAGTAAGACCAAAGGTTTTAGGGGCACTTCCTTGTAGGGTAACTCTTGCTGCTTTCCCCCTAGTTACAACATTAGAGGTCTCTTGAATAGGTTGTTCTTTGAGTACCACAACATTGATAGTACTATCATGTCCGGATAGGGAATTAATAGTATTGGCATAGCTATGGGAAAAGTTTACATTATCTTTGCCTCTCGAATTTTTGTCATTGTTCCCTCCATTGTGAGCATTGGAAGATTCACCCTTTTCATGTTTGTAGAAAGGAGTTTTAAATGCTGTGTGGTCTTCATTATTTTGAGGTCCTTCTACCTTAATCACACCATTGTCAATTAGGTCTTGCACTACATGTCTCAAACACATGCAATCATTTGTTTTATGTCCTCGATTCCTCTGGTATTCTTAATGACTAGACTTACTCCACCATGTAGGTTTGATTTGTGGTTCATATGGTTGAGCCATAGGTAAGTCAATAATATTTTTAGCAATGAGGTTTCTCAATGCCTTCTTAAGTGGTTCACCCAAAGGTGTGAATGCTGTTTTAGGAGTTGGTGTAAATAATTCCTTAGGCTTGTTAGCCCCTTGGTTGTTCCCAAAGTTATTATTGTTAGTATTTTTTTTGAAAGGTACTTTGGGTTCTTGAGTCACATTGTTAGCTTGAGTGGATCCTTTTGTAATATTGAAAGGGGTGGCCTTCAAATTATTTTCCTCTACAACTCCATCATTAACCACTCCTTTGTTGTTATTCCTCATCCAAAATCGGTTATTGTTAGGAGGATTTCTACTTTGATTGTTATTGGAAGTATTGTTGTTATTGTTTTTATAAAGCTTAAGTTCTCCACTTTTAACCAATACCTCTTCCATGGTAACCCCTTCTCAATTAGGTCTTGGAAAGACATAGGACATTGTAACCTTAACCGGTAATTCATTTCATTAGTTAAGCTATTAATAAAGATGTCCATATTCTCCTTTTTAGATACACTTTGAGGGTATCTAGCGAATACCTCTCTCCATCATTATAAGAAAAGTAGGAATCCTTCTCCCTCTTGTTGCTTGGTATTACATAAATTTATCATTGTAAGCTCATGTTTAATATTGTAGGAATAATGAGTCACAAATTTGGAGGCCAATTCTTTGAAAGTTTGGATTTCGGAGGGTAACTTGGAAAACCACCCCATTGCCATGCCTCCTAAACTCCTAGGAAACAACCTCATTAAATATGTTGTATCATGCATAAAATCAAGGCTTAATGCACAAAATTCCTTTAAATGATCTTGGAGATCGGATGCTCCTTCATACTTATCGTATTTAGAAAAAAACAACATTATTTGGGAATGGGACCATAATTAGGGTTTTATCGAATGGAAAAGGACACAAAGATTCAATGGAAAAGGGTTTAGGAGCCCCACTTTGTTTCATTGTGTCCAATTGCATTTGTAATAGTTTGAATTGTTTATTCATGATATCAATAGGATTTGCCTCAGCTTCTTTTTGTTTAATTTGATTGACATCATAATTGTGAGAGAGTTTAAGACTCATTTGGGCTAGGTCTAAAAAGTACTTCTCCTTATCTCTATCCAACACTTTCTCCATGAGCTTCATGAAGAATGGGCTTTGCATGGATTTGTTAACCTTCTCATCAGTTTCTTCTTCACCATTAGGGTCAACATTTCCCCCATTGTTGTTGTTAATTAACCTTTGATTGTTAGGGTCCATTCCTCCTCCACTATTGTTATTGTTTAACCCTTGGTTATTAGGGTCAATTCCTCCCCATTGTTGTTATTGTTATCAACCACTCCACCTCCATTTTTATTCATGTCTTTATTAGCATGGCTGATTTGATCGGGGTCCATGTCTCCAAAGGGGAAAGACATAGTTGGTTCTTCTTCTCTTGTAGGTTCTTGCGTTGGTCTCGAAGAAGTAAACGTGTCGCTTGGAAAAGGAAGCTCCTACCTTAGATATGAACCATCTAATTGCAGGGTGTTTTTAATGTAGTGAGATTGAGAAAAGCCAGCATGGACATGAATTGCATTTAAAATTTTGGCTTTCTCACTTAAGTTGATCAATCCCTTATGATTTTTTGCAAAACGTCCAAAACTAGGGATTTTGATCAATTTAAACTTACAAACAACTGGAAAAACCAAAAGGGTACTCAAATATGAAATCCAATTTTTTCCAAGTCTTCAGGAAGTATCTATTGTTTGCCCCTCTTTGTTTCTGGGCATCACTTGCCCGTGTATAGGCATGACTTAAATCTTAATAGGCGTTGACTGAAATTTGTGTAGGCAGAACTCTGTAGTGGAGCAGGTGACTTTTGCCTGTTGATAGGCGTTGTTTAAAACTTTCTAGGCGTCACTTTCCAGTGACTTACGCGGCATTGAAATGCTGGCAGGCATCGTTTAAAGTATCACAGGCGTCGTTTAACTGTTCATTGGCGGCACTTTGTAGATCCAGATTATTTTTCTTAGAATTTTTTGGTTAAAATTTTTTTTAATGTTTTGATCAGGTCTGTAGAATATTATTGCTTGAAAATTGAAAACAAACGCAACACACATGTCAAGTTTTCATCATGTCCCTAAAACAACACTAAATGTGTATGTTCTCGGTCATTTTAACAAGTATATAACAAGAATATCTTCCACGCAATCTATCTAAAGTAAGATTTGGCTTTTAAACACTTTGGCTCTAACAGGTAGGATTGCTACTTATTTAGGATTTTATTGATCACCTCTGTTCTAAACTATGCCAAGTTCTTTTACCCCCTTGTGGGCTTCCCACACGCACAAAAGTACGATTTTGCGCAATCCTGAAGGACTACTCGAGGAAGTGAAGAGACTTGCACAAAATTTATTCACCTTACCATTAAGGAAGAATGCATTTATTTATAGTGGGTTGGATAGTATCACAACAAAAGCGGTTGTCTCCCACTTTGGGTTTTTCCCTCTCACGGTCCTCGTAAGAAAATTCTCGGGAGGCAGGCCCTCTAAAGCTCTATTTTAACTAGCATGTATAGAGAAGCAATAAATCAAACTTAGTTCAACAAGTTTGGGAGTTTGATTCACTTAAAAAGTGAAGACCATATCCCTATTGTTGTTCCTTGTTCCAAACACTTCAAACAAAATGATTCTTTTTCAACCTTGTTACAAAGAGGTTCTTAAAATGGAAGTGTATGGTTAATTTCCTCCCTTTCTTTCTACCACTTCAAACGCAACATGTTTGGCTTTTTGATCAACTTACAAGAAGTTGAGAGCATATAATGCTTTGTTCAAAATGGAAAATAACAATGTTTTCCCTATTTAGACTAGTTTAAATGAAATGCCGCAAGCTAAGGGAAAACAAGCTTGATGAGAAGATTACCTCTTTCGAAGCTAGCAATGGCTAGGTGTTTTTTTGAGGTTTTTTGCTTATTTTTCTACTCACCTAGTGGTGATAGTTCCCACTCTGGCTCCTCCAACAAGTTAGTCAACAAAAAAGATCAAAGTGAAGAAAAACTTGCAAAAGAAAAAATGCAACTACGTTCTTTTTTTAAAATTTGCAAAAAACAACTTTTAAGAACATAAAGCATAAACTTAATTGAGAGTGGGAAATTTATTCTTGTATGCACTACTAACTTTTATGTAGTGTTTCTTCTACCTCTAGATTCTCTAAAATACAAGAGTTATGCAAATCTTTAGAGTATTTCTTAAAGGCTCTTACCTCTTTGCTTTCCTTTGTAGCCCTGCATTTTGGCTTCTACACTTTTGGATGCCTGTTCATCTACAGAAAAAATACAAACATAGAGTTAAAAATCTGAATTTAATGATTAGTCAATAAAAGAATACAGAAAGCAGTAGGCGACATTTAACAGCTAGAAGGCATGATTTAAATGTTCCTAAGCGTTATTTAAAACATCATAGGCGTTTCTTTCCAGTGAATTAAGCATTATTTAACTCTGCTAGGCGTAAAAATTTAAATGACAGGCGTTAAAGAAATTGTAAATTGTGCTAAATAAAAGCTACAAGGCGTCAGATAACAATTTGTAGGCGGCATTTCCCGAATCACAGGAGATGCTTTGCTCTCATAGGCATGACAATTTATCTCATACGCAACAGAGAAATAAAGACAAAAATAGAAGGATATCTACAGACGTAGTTTAAATTCTGGCAGGCATCATTAAAATGTGCATAGGTATCACTTCCTTGAAAATCTGCAAAATTTGCATAAAAGTGAAGAAAAACACATATAAAACTTTGAAAAATAGTGATTAAGAGGCCTAAAGCCCCACGGTGGGTGCCATTTGTGTGTGAATTAATTACACCTTCATGAGATTGATTTATTTAACTACAATTCTATAGAAAAATATAAACAATTTAATCTAAAGATTTGTAATCAAATCACTAAACATCTCATGGTTCTCTAACTAGTATGCTAGTAAAGTTCTCAGCCTTAATCTCTACTAGTGACAATCTTAGAATGAGAAATTGATAAAAGTATGCCTAAATCTAGCTCAATTCTCTCAAGTGATGACAATAATGAATTCAAATGCAACTAAAATGCTCTCTATAATGCTCAATTGTTATGAGGATCTCTCAATTATGCTCCAATTTGCTGTAAAAATGGCTAGAGGTTTGATGCTTTACATACAAATTTCTAGGATATGATTATGCTTAAAAATGGCTTGTATTTATAGCAAATTCCCAAGTGTAGGGGGTAGAGTTAATTGATCATGATTAAGCCTTGGCTGAGTAAAAGGCTTTGAGATGGTTTCAAATGGGGGGACAATTTAAATGATTATCTCAAAGGTTGAGACAAAGGGACAAATTTGAGTGATTGAGATTCAAAGTTGAAAATGAGTGATTGAGATTCAAATTTAGGAGTGATCCATGTGCTTTGTGTTCTCAATTCCCATTGGTTTCTCAAATTAATGTTGAAAGATATTAGGATTATTTAATTCAATCAATTAATTAAATTAGCCAGGTAGGGATGAATATGTTCAATTTGATTTATGATTAAAACTATACAATTAATTGATTAAAATCAATTATATAATTTTGATTGATCCTTTTAGGCTTATATTTGATTATTTGATGTCATGGCTAATTAATCCTTTGATTTAACTTGATTTTGTCCACTTTGATTGATAAATGTCCATTTGATTTGATTTTGATCCATTGATGAAAATTAGAGCATTTGGCTGAGATTTGCAGATTTGGTTGATTCTAGGACACCTGCCCAGTTTTAGGTGTCTATACCATGTATCATTTTTAATTACTTGTGATATTATGAATTTTTCTTCAACGTACCTTTCTTCATCAGACTCATCTTTAATTATAAACATAGATAAATTCTTCTTCATCATCATCAGTGTCATCATTAGATGATCCTGTTGGTACTCCTAAATTTGGAACAAATTTGGAGTGACCATGTTAAATTTTTCAGTTGAGCAAAGTAAGTACCCTTGAAAATTTTGTGTGAAAAGGCTCAGTTCGAGTGATTGAAAAAGATGCCTGGATGATTTTCATGAGATACAAATTGGGGAGAGGCTTTAGTGCCTTCCATTTGACATATGTAGTGGGTCCCAGCTCTTGAATTTCAGTTCTGACATGTTTAGGGAGTAGTCATTATGAGGGGGTCACCTAATTCTGCATTTTTCTAATGTGTCATTTTGCTGTCCGGAGCCTACTTTGCTTCTGAGTATCTTACACCCTGTTGAGTTTCATAAGCCATCACTTTGGGAATGTGTTCCATGCATATCAGAGAGCTTATGTTTTAGGTCTCA
>MU228452.1:1815573-1888309 GCA_018584345.1 Thuja plicata
AATCAAACACTGTATAGATCAATGATTGGTAAGCTACAATATGTTGTACATAGTAGACCTGATATTGCATTAGCAGTTGGAATTGTTGCTAGATTTTCTGCTAATCCAAAAGAGACACATATAATGGTAGTAAAAAGAATTCTGAGATATTTGAAAGGTACAGAAGATTATGGCCTATATTACAAAAGGAATGAAAATTTTGAACTCAGAGTCTATGTTGATTCTGACTGGGCTGGTAATGTGGATGATAGAAAAAGAACCATAGGAGGAGAATTTATTTTGGGGAAAAGATTAGTTTCCTAGACAAGCAAGAAACAAAATTACACCTCACAATCTACAGCTAAAGCTAAGTATGTGGCAGCAACAGTTAATTGTTCAAACATTGTGTGGTTGAAGATACTACTGAAAGGTATGAAGGAGGAGATCATAGAACCAGTTGTCATATATTGTGATAATATGAGTGCCATTAATATTTCTAAAAATCATGTAATGCACTCTAAGACAAAACATATAGCTATCAAGTATCATTACTTGAGGGAGCTAGTTCAAGACAAGGAAGTGAGATTGGAATATGTACATACTAAGGAACAGTTGGCAGACATATTTACAAAAGCATTACCCAAGGATGCTCATGAGTATCTAATAGGTAGAAGACAAGAATAGAAAAGAAGATCATTCATAAACAAAAATGACAGGAACAACATGATACAAAGATTAGAACAAGATGAATCTGTATAATAAAGATGTCAACATCTTTGTCATTGTTGTCAAAGAGGGAGATTATTGCTAAAACAAATTATTGCTAAAAACAACATATATGAGGGAGATATTGCTGAAAGAGGGAGCTGAACAAGCAACAAAAAACATTTTAGGTGATTATAGACACAAAGGGAGTCAGAATGAAGCTAAAGACATTAATGAAGATTTGTTCATATCAAGGAACACATGCACTTCTTGGATTTTATGGTAACTTTGATTGGAAATTATTGTTTTACAGTTTAGTGTTGCCATCAATGCCAAAGAGGGAGATTGTTGGAAAGATTGCTACAATGTAGACAATTGTTATTTTGTCATTGATGTCAGACCTTAACTGGTGAGACTATTGCTATATGTTTGAAGTACCATATCTATTGATTGATGAATATTTGAAGAATAGGATAAAAAGAAGACTGAGGAAAAGGTTGAGCTATGATTATACACTAGGGTACTTGATCATTTGGCACTTTGGAAAAGTGATATGTTGTTTATCTTTCACTGACAGTTCACTGGAAGGTCGATGCCGAGAAAAGAAAAGTCGATGCTGAGCAAAGTGAAAGGTGATGCATAGCAAAGAAAAGATGATGCCGAGCACCATTGAAATGCTGAGGGAGACAGAGAAAGTCGAGCAACAGTATTTTAGTAATTGATGAGATTTGAGATCTCTGGCCGACATAGTTGATTTTATTATGATATGTATTGTTAATTAAGATTGGTCCACACTCATTTAATGCATGAGAAACCATTATTAGTGCATGGATTTAATGTTTAATTAATGATTGTATTGGAGAAATAAATAAAATGTAATGATAGAAGGATCCCTTGGATCTGACCTAACCTGAGATCTACGATCTTGATTAAGTGGAAAAAGATTTATCTGACCTAGATGAAGAGGTATAATATAAGCTACAGAGAGTATTGTCATGGTATCCAAGTGTAAGGAGAAGTTGTATGCAAGAGTATTGCATGGTTAATTGAATGATTGGGAAGACCTAGCAAAGAAGGCTGAGCAAAGAAGTAGAGAGAGATTGCTTGATGGATTTCCAAGCAGATATGAAGTTTGAGATGAAAATGAAGGCCACTTAGTGAATTAGCATTAGAGTTGAAATTGGATCTGGATATGCAAATTAAGTTGTATGTATCATATCACACCTGCTAATTACTTTCTAACCATTGTATCAGTTCAAATCCTTTAACCAGGTTGACCTAATAGTCATTGTGTAAATCCTTTGAACAAGGTGACATTTAGATTTGAATGTTCTAAGTCCTCTAACAAGGTCACTCCTGACAGGGTGATTAAATCCTTTAACTAGGTCACATTTGACAGTGTGTTTTGTAACCTTTAACAAGGTTGGCTCCTAACAGAGCTCACTTCAGAAGAGTGAAATTTTGGTAGCATGTTATTGGTGGTTTTACCCATATTGGGTTTCCATGTTAAATCATGGTGTCAAAATGTGTGAATCTTTATGTTGTGTTTTAATTTTAAGTTTCTGTAAGATTATTTCATTAGTACAGTAAACTACACACTTTTGTTGTTTATTGCTGCCGAGCAGATCTGAGTTGTTGAAGTGGTATAAAGTTTTATATGGGCAAATCTGGACCTGAGGATAACTGATTCAACCCCCTCTCGGTTATTCTAAATTCATTCTAACACCTTCAACAAGGCAAATCTTTCATATTTTCTCATTACATCCTCTCTCATAAACCACATTGGAGACTCAATAAAAATGGCAAAAAATATCCTTATGAATCCTTATCATACAAGCTACAATCCTACCATGGACCTCATAATACATGGTGCATCCCTCTCTCCCAAGGAAAGAGACTCTATAGCAGAGGGTTGTCCTATTTCCCTTAACCCACAAGGCTACTTTGCCCTCCCAAAGGTGAGTTTGGCCTTGCACAATCCCTTTAACAACACATAACAAATTTTTACAATAAATACATAGATTCAACGCAAGAAAGAGAAATACAAGATTTATAACTCATTCTAGTTTATATGCAACAAAGTAAAACCATGATTTTCTCTCATGAATGCCATAAAACAAGACACCATGATTGAAATCTTGAGAGCTTGAGAGCCACAAAACTTAGTTAGAAGTTATGGAAATTAATTTTTTTGAAGAGATCCCTCCTTTTGTCTATCATTCCAAATTTTTTTCCTCCTTTCCTCACTAGTGGTCTCTAAAATTAGAGAGTGGGTGATTGGAGAAACCTTCTCCAATTTACCCTCTAATTTCAAACTCCTCACACTCTCTAGGTCATTGGAAGAGATGTGACATCCCATTTGTCTCTCTACCCCAAACCCCTTACACATACTAAAAATGGACTCCTAAAAAGTTGGTTAGAAAAAAGACCAATCTTTTGAAATTCTAAGTGGAAGGTAGTCTTCCCAAGACCTTGCTTCCAAAAGATGATTTTCGTCCATCTTGGAGAATCTACTTTTTGGAGGCTTCCCAAGGTCAAAATGTAATAACCTAGAGTCAAAAACTCCCCTTACCCATAGGTATATGAAGTGGGATAGCCAAAAATGGGTAAAACTCAACCCAAGGTGACCATATAACCCCTGAAAAACCCCAATTAAGCTTGCCTACGGGTTCCAATGGTTTTGAATTCACTTTAGGCTCACAAACCAAGTGGTTTTCATGTTAAAACCAACTAGGTACTAGGTGGGGGAGGTGGACACTCAAGATTTCCGAGTGGACTTGTCATTCACATTATTACATGACACATGTGTCAATTAACACCACAACACATCACTTTACACTTGGCATGCCTACTTGTATAAATCCACAATTTATGAATGCCTTTGGCTAATATTCTCACAACATATACTATATAAAATAAAAACATTACAATGAGGTTTTGTCTCTTTTTATATTATCAACCTTGGCTTTACAGAATTCACAAAGGGTTAGACATGGTTCTCTGCCAAAATTCCATGATCATGATTCTGCATACTCAATTCAAATATCAGTAATCCCAAGAGAATATAATTGTCAAATTTCTAAGTGTAGAATCAGAATTACCATTAATTTTACTAATGCATAAATTACATCATTACAAGACACCATAATCTTTCATCACAATCAATTCATTAATTTTTAAAGAAAATTAATGGAAGAAGATTATGATAATGACCTATCACGCATATCAACCCTAATCCATATCAATCAAGGTGGGATTTAACCAAAATTTATTATTTTTGGGAAATGAGGAAGAATCTTAGTGATACAAAGGCCTCTGTAGATCTTTATGAAGTGGAAGATGATTAAATATTTAGTGATTTTTGGAATAAGAAGCATCCAGTTGAAGCATATTGCAAAGATGATGATCGTGAAGATAATGAGTATGAGCGGGCTTCTGTGAATCCCACATCCATTGATGTATATTCAATTATTAGTAGATTCGATGTGTACACAAAAGAAAAATATACCAAAGGGGCAAAGATTATAGATAAAATGGGTTTTCCACATTGGGGTGGTTTGGGTCCCATAGGACAAGGGCCTTGGTTTCCACATGTCACACCAGTTCCACCAAAACATGGTGAGACACTGGTCCTTGGAGTTGAATCATCAGGTTCATCAAAAAAAGATACTACTTAGTCTCATACCCTTGCACCTTCATTTATTCCATCTTCAAATCCATTTCCACCTGATCCAATTACGTAGATTCAATATAAATCAAGTGCCATTACCACTGGTGGGGATGGAATTGATGAAATACGACTGATTGCATGTTTGAAGTCATTTTTTTGATGATCAACTGAGTTACAAATGTGATGATAGACATTAATCAGTTAATGTATTGTTGTTCATGTCAACTTTTTATTATTATCATTATGGTAATAAACATCTATTATGGGTTAAAGATCTGGAAAAAAACAAATTTTATGTGGTTGGTAATTGAAGAGTTATTGTATACACTGAGTAACAGTGAACACTGAGTAAATATAGTGTATACCAAGCACAGTGTTAACCAAGCTAGGGATTAATGACACATCACGGTATTAACCAAGCAATAAAAATAAACTAAAGACCAACTAAAATGATGAGTTGGTAAATTGATGATTCCAAGGTAATTGATAAGGTTTGTTACGATGATCAAACAACTATGAAAATTCAAGGATGATCAGACAAATAAGATTGAAACATGTTTTTAACATAACTGTCGAGGAAGGTTTAAGTGGCAAAATTAATGATGGAGATTAAGCAGAAAAATCTAAAGGATGGAAATTAAATGAGTTATGATGTCTATATAAGAGACAAGAGATTCATTAAGGTGATGATGCAAAGATGCTATGATGTGCACATATGAAAAATTCATGCATGACTTATCAAACTGGTTGAAGACATAACTGAGCAATTATGCAGACAACACCGAGTGACAGAGGAAAGAGCATTTACTAAGCAGGATAGAGTATGAAGAATCATAGGAACTAAAGTGAAAAAATTGATCAGAGGTATTATTGTACTTAGCATAGATATGAAAGTCTGCAAATATATTTTTATTTGAATAAGATCATTAGCGTATCAGTTTAACCATTGTTATAGATAAATCTCTTAATCGGGTAGGACGTTACCATCTTTATTATGACATTCAAATGAATTTTGATTGTTTTCTTATTGACCCCATAGTGAATGATTGGTCAAAGGAGAACTATTAGTAATAAATCCTTTAACCAAGTCACGTTTAGTAGTGTGCTTTGTAACCTTTAACAAGTTTGGCTCTTAATCGAGCTCACTTCAGAAGACTGAAATATTTTGGGTTACTGGTCCTAGGTGGTTTTTCCCTTAGCAGGGTTTCCACATTAAAAATCTATGGGTTAATGTGTATGATTCTTTTGGATTGTTATTTTTCTTTACACATTACTTTATCTACATTAACCGGTAATCACAATAATTGATTTACTACTACTCGGTATATGAATTGATAGTTGAATTGATGAATTTAAAGAGAAGTTTAAGATCACAATTTATATTTCACCAAGTTGATTTATATATTTGAAATTGTTGTTATATACATCTAGAAGAATTTGGGACTGTAGGATAACTATAGCTAACTAATTCACCCCCCCTCTCAGTTATCTAACAATGGGCATCAGAGCATATAGTGCTTAGAAGGAAATTTTTAAAGGACTTAAGCTAAAGATCAAAAGATGTATAAGAGAGATGCACTTAAGATGAACAAGGGAGACTTATCAATATGAAAGAGCATAATGAGACTATACCTGTCAGGGATTAGAGATGACATAAAGCTATACCTAGATACTAAATTCATCTTACCTACTGGACCTTTGAATATTAATCAAATGAGAGAGAAACATGAACACAATACTATGATGGTAGAACTTGATTCTTCACTAAATGATGTTGAATTTAAGGATATCAAGACATGTACATCAGCCAAGAAGATGTGGGACAATCTTACACTAGTTTATGGAGGAGATGAAAATATGCTAAGAGCTAAAGCTGAAAGTCTTCGAGGAAAATTTGATGACATGAGAATGAAAGAAGGAGAAAACTTAACACATTAGAACAACCAAATTAAGAAGGTTGTGACTACTATTCATGGAGCAGGTAGAGTTATTGATGAAGACACTATTGTAAGTAAGATTCTTAGAACTTTGTTGCATATTTATTCTATTAGAGTCTCTGTAATACATGAAATGATAGCAGCACCCAGAAACAATATTAGTGTTGATAGTCTAGTCGGTCGACTGATTTCATTTGAGATGAACAATTTTGACAATAGTGTTGTTACTACTGTTGAATCTACATTTTTGTCCTCTCTGAGAATTAGTAAATCTGGTAACAAACACATGATAAGAAATAATAGTGATAGTGACAGTGACACTGATACTAAAGAACTTGATGAAATTGAAGCATTAAAGGCTAGAGGATTGCACAAAGGTAAAGGAAGGTATAAAGGTAAACCAACTTTGATATGCTTTAATTGTAAAGAAGTTGGAAAATTTGCTGCTAGATGCCCTAACAGAAAAAGAGATGAAAGAAATGAAAGATCTAATGACAGAATGGATGATCGAGAATATAGAAGAAACTGACAGTATGATAGAAGGAGTAACCGAGATTACAATGATAAAGGGAAGATGGCATTGTTGAAGATAAAGATAAGGACACCGACACAGACACTAATGAAGATATTGACACAGTATTTATAGCTTTGAAAGAATATTTCAGAAGAAGATGAAAGGAATGTTGAAACAACACTTATTTCTAAAGTTAGAAAGAATGACATTTGGGTTATTAATAGTGGATGCACGCATCACATGACTGGAGATAAAGAAAAATTTGAATTTCTTGAGAAATATAATGGTGGATATGTTAGAATGAGAAATGATACACCTTGTCAAGTGAAAGGAAATGGTACTATATTACTGAACAATAAGATCAAATGTGAAAATGCATACTAGGTGAAAGGACTTAATTATAATCTGTTGAGTGTTTCACAGTTGAATAACACAGGTCACCGAGTTTCATTTGAAAACAAAAAAGCTAGAATCTATAATGAAATAGGAAATTTGATCGACACTCAAGAATAATCAAAAGGTATCATTCTATCTTGACACTGCTGAAACTACTTGTTTGATGGCTAAGAATGAAGATGTATGGTTGTGGCATAAGAGGTTATGTCATTTAAAATTTGACAACATGGTTAAGACCAGTAAGAAAAGAAAAGTAAGAGGCTTACAGAGCTTATCTAAACTTGACCATGTCATGTGCAAGAATTGTCAAATGGGAAAATGTCAAAATCTAGTTTTAAGAGAAAAACAATCTCTTATAATGATATTTTGGAATTAGTTCATACAGACCTATGTGGACCAATGAGAACACATAGTTATTATGGTGACAAATACTTTATTTTATTTTTTCATGACTACTCTAGAATGATGACTGTCATGTTCTTAAAAGAAAAATCTAAAGCATTTAAGATGTTCAAATGGTACAACGATAAAGTTAGAGGAGGTGAATTTACTTCTAGTGATTTCACTAAGTTTTGTAATGAGTATGGAATTCAGAGACATGTTTCTGCACCGATAACACCATAGTAGAATGGGATTGTTGAAAGGAGAAATAGATCAATTGTGGATTGTTCTAGAACACTGATGATTGAAAATAATGTTGCACAAGTATACTGGAGGGAAGTTGTTAGTACTATTGTATACACATTGAACCAAGTACAAGTGAAGAAATATACAAACAAGACACCTTATGAATTATGGTATGGTTATACACCTAATGTGAGTTACTTTAGAATATTTGGAAGTCAATGCTATATTCTAAAAGATGAAAGAATGGAAAATTTGACTCAAAAGGTGATGAAGGAATATTTCTAGGATATTCTACTAAGAGCAAAGCTTATAAATGTTTGAACAAGTCTTTTAACAAGATCATTGAAAGTGCGAATGTAAGAGTTGATGAATTTTCTGAGAAGAATGAAGAGGAAAGCAAAAGAGAACCAAAAGACTACAGTTTAATTTGTTTACATTGAAGAACTTGAAACTTTTCCCGAGAAACTGCCTAACGTTACCGAGAAACAAGGTAATGTTACCGAGCATCAGGATGCACCAACCGAGAATTAGGAAGATGTCACAAATGAAGATCATGATCAAATACCAACTGAAGAACAAAATGAATAACAAATAAATGAACCTATACTTGCAAAATATGTAAGAAGACATCATCCACAAAATCAAATTATTGGAGATAAAAGAGATAGCATGATGACACAAAGTAAGTTGAATGATGTATGCAATGAAAACTAGTTTGATAAAGGAATATAAAGAAAGCTAAATAATAATCAAACTAATTAACTACAAACATATAAGATTAGAATAAAAAGGAAGCTAAAAAAAAACACCAAGAAAATGCAAACCTCACAAATACTTAAGCAAGAACGTTCTTTTGTTGAATAGATGTTGTCTAAGATGGTTTGGATGTGTTCTCACAATGTATTGCTCAAGCTTCATGAATGAGGAGATATTTTGGCATTATTATGGTGTGGATGGTGATTTTGGCTCTCAAAATGACATTATAACTTTGCATAAAAGGTGGATGATTTGTGAAGGAAATGAGGTTCAATTTATATGAAAATGGAGGCTTGAATGGATGGTTGAGATGCAAACTTGAGGAAGGGTGGAGATGCATTTAAGAGGAAGCACGTGGATTGTTCTTTCTCAAATGCCTCTCATTATGAAAAGTGTAACAAGGAGAGAGGTTTGGAAGAATGGGGGAATGTGACCATTTTGGGAGATGTGAGAGGGGACAAAGATGTAAGAGATGGATGGAGTGTGTAAGAGGGATGTAAGAGTATTTAGGGAATACTTAAATGCATATGGTTGGGGATTTGAGGGATTTGACATGAGAGTTGACTTGGGTGAGGGTTAGGATTTCTTAATCCTTGGATTATGATTGTGCAAATGCTTAGGGAGTGATTAGGCTTAGGTTTAGAGGACAAGTGGGGTGAATAAGATGTTATGGGAGGAGACAGAATGAGTGGAGGGGTTAATTAGTCAATTGGGGTCAATTAAATAATAAGAAATGGTTAGTATGTGTGAGTGGGTTGGGTTGATTTGGAACTTTGGGTTAGGTGGTTGATCATGGTTATTTTAGGGGTTAAAGTTAGGATCCATGTGCTCAAATTGATTTAAATAAAATATTTAATTCACAAGTGGGATAAAAGGGGAATTATGAATTAAGTTAAACAAATAAGTATATTCATTCAACTTAATAGAGGAAAATGATTTAATTAATTATTAGACTATGGGTTTTCATTTGATAATTAATTGGACTATAGCTAATTAATTGAATTAATTGAGCTAGGGGATAGCATAAATTAATCAAATAAATATGTAATTATTTAATCAATAATATTCTAGAAAGGCACTAAATTTAATTAAATATGTTAATCAAATTTAGGTGTCTACAAGATCTAACATCTAATAATATTCATAATGAATACATAAAAAAAAGATTTGGTAACCTAGAAACCCTTGAAGGTAAAACTGGGGTGGGGATGACACCCAAAAATCTTGACTACTGCAGTAATAAAGTGTGCATGTTAGGGCTACAAAGTTTGATCACTTCTGATGATGTACCCTATGAGGGGTTTGCCTTGTTAAGAGCTTACAAACTTATACAATCTAATTTGTTAAAGGATTTAAACTTATAAATAAGTAAGCACTCAGTTAAGAGATTTACAAAGCCTTCTTAGGACCACTCTATTAAGAGATTTACCCTGATTCACTTGCTAGAATGTACATCAGTACCTAATCCTTATATCTGCACTACAAATGATGATAATGGATCTCCTCTTTCAAACTCTTAACTGATCTCTCAATCTGATATATCTCTTTTCTGCTCTTCACTCCTCTTCTCAGACACTTTGTCTGGTCAATGCTTCAGATACGCAAAACATATATATACAGCTGATCTCTGCTCTTCACATCTGCATCCAAACATATACACTTACACACTATAGATATTAGGGTGTGAAGGATCCCATAAATAGATCAGTGATGAAACATCGAAATCAAGATCAACGATATAGATTCAACACCTTTTGACGCTTAGGCATCCCTAATTTTGATAGGTTGCATGACTTGCATAGGGAACCATGATCACAAAAATAATGCATAATTAATGCATTAAATATCTATGAATGATAATTAAATGAATCATAGAAGTTGGCCAAAATGGCTTACCTTGGTGTTTGTGCCATTCCAAACACATATAAAACCTGTCTTACTCGACATAAGTAAACTCCAGTGCTCGGTCAATACTGTCTCGCTCAACATAACCATTGTAGACGTCCAAAAATATTAATATTAATATTAATTTCCCTTTTATTACATTCACAATCAATCTAAAAGATCAAATCAAACAAGTAGTATAGGGTGCAATATCTTGTTTTAGCTCAATCTCATGTTATGATGATTTCTTATTGGTTCTTGCTTATTTCATGAATTATATGTGCTAACAGGTTGAAGATTTCCTCATACACATTATGGCATGCTCGGTGGGACCCATGTCCCTAAAACCCTTCTAATTTCTTGCCTTTTTCTATCTAATTTTGCCAAACTCACGGATCGGCGTCTCCAATTTACCCAGAGGCATCAGCGCAAACGTTAGTTCTTTCTGAACCTTCATTCGATGTCTGCACTAAACCAACATCTACAAAACCTAAATTGGCATCTCCATGTTGTACTATTTTCTTAAGATTAACACACCTAACTTTTAATTTGTCAAGATCCATTGTGTTTCCCACTACTTTTGGTGTTTTAACATTCTATTTTTTAGCAGAAATCAATTTTACAAGCAATTATAATGTTGAAATTTAACTAGAAGGGAATAATTTCTTGATAAATCATCAAAGAACATCAATTTTTAAGGGTTAAGTAATCTCAGCATAGGTTATTGGTTGATTTGGGAGATAAGAGAAAGAACAATAACTATTTCTTGTTGTATTTGCTATGTTTTTGGCCTGACAGGTACAACAGCGTCTGCACAAATGCCAGTTCATATTTCTACATCTGTGCCAAAATGATGATTCAGGTAAATCACCATTTGACGTCTGCGCTACACAGACCAACATCTTCACTGGTATAGCATCTTTTTTTATTCTCTATGTTTTTCTGGTTTATTTTACTGTCTCTGTCATTTTTTAGGTAAAAACACAGAATCGGCTTTTGCACCCTAAACCAACATCTGTGCTCTATGAGATTTTTATCATTAATTTGATAACAACCTTTTTGAGTGGTTTTTGTGTTTTCAGCGCTTGCGAAAGGCTAATATTATGAAAATACTAACTATTTGTGTTGCAACACCGCTTGCCAAAGACACAAATTCAAAAGACTACTCACGTTTGTCTTACAGGTTGCCTCAAATCTAAATCGACCAAATGATCATGTTTGTTATCATTTTATTAGGCACCTAGACTAATTACAAATATCTTTTTATCTAATCCAAAGCAAGTGTTATGGGATTATGCTCTCTTCCCTTTTGGGAAGCTCAAAAACCTAGACGCATTTTCTTTGTGTTAAACAATTAAATCTTTGGGGAATGAACTAAAATTGTCTTGCGTATTTATGGAGAAAATGATAGTGGATAGGATAATATGCTCTTTTCCCCTTGTGGGAAAATTAGAAATCCAGACTCCTTTTTGTCGCCAATCCAAATTTCTTTTCAAAGTTAATCCTTTAGATGGGCCTGTCGGTTGAGGAAAAAATCTCCTGAGAATGACCCACATGAGAATGAGGTGTAAGCCACACCACTCCAACTCACATTAATAAAATTTACTCTTTGGGGTTAAAGCCTTGGGAGTTGATTGGAATTTGAGCTTATACTCAGCTCTCATCTAACTTAAGTGTGGCCTTGTGGTCTCAATCACGTTTACGTGACCACTTTTGTCAAGACGCTTTATGGGGCTATACGCTTGAATCCTGCTTGTGTGGACATAGAGGATACAATCAAATGGAGACCCTTACTAAACACTCTAGGAATAGAAGCTACCTGATTCACCTCTGAACGGTGATTTATTATAGTGCAAGGGGAGGGAAGAATCTCCATGTTAAGATTCCCATCATATGTGTCCCAAGGTATTGTGTTGCGAAAGAGATCTTCATAGCATGACAACAATAATTGGAAAAAGGCAAAAACATGGGCGCCCTTCCAGGGGTGACACTTCTGTGTGAGCTAAAGGACTACCAAGAAATGGGCCTATAATATTTCATGCGAAGCCAATTCCTTAGGTAGACTTGTGCTTGAAGTGTTTGAAGAACATTGAAAAATCCAAAACACGAACAAAATACCCAACAAATGAAATTTGTCACTTTCTTGTATGCTTCAAGGTTGCTTTGTCCCTTGTCGGATTGTTTTTAAGACACATGCCTATTCTTTTATGATTTGACTATTATGAAACTGGTTCTTGCCATGGAACAAACCTATTGAAAATCAGAAAGAGGTCAATCTTTTGCTAAATCATCAAAACACCGTCCTTTTTCAAACTACCATGAGCTTAAAAATTGGCCACAACTTTCAAAATCTGATCTTTTATGAGATATGTCCTAAAAACCTTCAATTTCTTATCCAAAATAAATCTTTTTATAGGACATGACTGATTCCAAGAAGCATAAGAAGGTACCAAATACCAACACATCGTTGATTCCATTAAGTAAGAAATTCATACAGGGGAAAAATTTTACAAAGTGATATACAACAACAAGGTTGCTCGCTTCATGGGAAAATATCATCTAAATGCCGCTTTCGTTAGATTTGAGAAATATGAATAGATGGTCTACCATAAAAAAAAACCATTCCTCCTCTTCCTAGGATCACTTAGCATGCATTTTCTAGGACCTCCCTTAGGTTTTCATCTTTAGAAACACATCACACAATCCTCCTAGCATAACCCAGCATAACCCAATCCAATCCTAGTCAACCTAGCATCATCCTAATCATCATCCAAAGCATCCTTAATCACATCCCTCACTTGGTATTGAATCCCCTTTTGAGTTTCTTAGAACCTACATCTTAATCGAAACCCCATCCTTAATTGTCCTTAAACTAAGCATTGTTTAGGATAATACCCTTTGCCTTTGCAACCTCATCTCCTTGATCAAAAGGTTGGTTCGCATTGACAGGGAATCCCATCCACCGAAGACCACAAGTTTGTCTTAGGTAGACAATCACATCCACTTGATCTTATACTAGGGAAAGCAACCCTTAATCCTTGCATACATCAGGTCATCCTTAGTCCTTAGGAGCATACTCATCATCCTAGACGCATCGTCTAAAATCCCAGTCCTAGCACCATCATCCTTAGCTTCCTAGGAACACCCTTGCATTACATCTTGCATCTCATATCCCCTTAGGGTAGTCATTTCATGCCACCTATTACATGAGCCACTAAGAAGAGGAAGGACATGGACCCTAATCTTGTAGCTAGTTCATCTAATCCTGTGATTGACCACACTAACGCTATGGTCACCTATGCACCTCAGTTCAATGAACAAATTGAGCACATCTGGGTAGATACTAATAAGACCCCCACCATGAGTACCATAGAGACATTTATCAATCATCTAGGGCATGTCCACATGGTGAATGCCATGAGTGGATGTAACAGTAGTCATGTACTCTTATACATTCAGCAACAAGGAATTCAACTCCCACCTTGGATTATACCTACACTTGTCACATGACCTATGGCACTTCTAGGGGAACATTATCATCCCACTAGAAATGAAGTTTTTGATCCACTTTAGCGAATGTTATCATCCCACTAGAAACAAAGTTTTTGATCCACTTCAGCGAGCTCTACAGGTGGGAACTCTTATTGCACAAGTAGTCCAACCTTCCATCTCACCCTCCATCATGCATACAACACCTTCATCTACCTCGGCAGCACAAACAATACCTCCTATTACTATGCAAGCACCTGCACCTCCTCAATCCACATTCGCTCCACTTTCACAAGCATTCCCAACATTTTTAGCAAAATTCCCACCACCACCATTCATCACCTAGCAAACCACTATTCCTCCCATGCCCACTCAGCCCATTAAAAATGCTGCAACCAGTTTGCAGCATCAAAGAACCCAAATCTCAATGTCTGTTCCACCTTTTTCTTCCACCACATATCCACAACAGCAAACACACTTCACCACAAGCATGCCACCTACCAACACCTATAACAAACCCTTATTCCCGTAAGGGTCCACCTTCCCCTCTCCACTAGCAATGCAACCGCAATGTATTCCAGTAGTTCTGCCTCAAACGCAATTCAACCTAAATCCTCTCATGCCACAAACATCTACCAATCCCTTCACCATAGCATAAATTTCTGTCCCATGTATCCATTAGAAAAAACCTATCCAACAGTAGCAACCAATCCAACAACAAATCTAGCAACTAGCCCAACAACAACAACAAAATGCCAATCCATTCACATCCCAAGCACCACAATGACACACCAACCCCTACATAGCACCAAAACCAATCATCCAAACCACCCAGCAGCCACAACCACAAATGTAGGGGGCAAATCCCTTCATGGTGCAACCACTACTGCAGCACACTAACACGTACATTGCCCTCCAACCAATGCAGTAGAAACAAACTCATTTTTCCAACTACCTAGCCATGCCATCTTTCACTGGATCACAAACCATTCTACCACCACAACAATCTAGTGTTCCCAGTAACACCAATTATCTCGTTATAGCCATTGGGGCATTCCACCGTAGAACACTTATCCTCCACCCTATGGAGGTGTGCATTAGGCTCAACCCACTTATCCAATGCCTCAGCAAATACAAGCATAATTCCAGTAGTTGGAACAACCCTATCAGGCACCGCCACCTCCTCCTCTGTAATATTCCCCTCAGCCGCAGTTTCCACCACAATAGCCCATCTACACTGACCAACAAACTTCATACCAAATGCCACTGTATCCTCCACAAAATCCCCCATATTTTCCATTTGACCCATATCAGATCCAGGGAACCAATGCAATCAGGGTTAGTAATCCTCCCCCACAAATCAATCATGAATGGGAGGAAATGAAGAATGCTCTCAAAGAGCCAAAAGTAAGGACCGAGGATAAAACATTCAAGTTTGAAGAGGTGTGTCCTTACCCATTTGATCGATCTATCATTGCAATACCCTTCCCCAAGCACTTTGAAACACCTAAGTTTGATAAATATTGGGGGAAGGGAGATCCTGTGAGCCATGTGAAAGAATTCCACATGGCCTGCCAAGAAGTGGCCTATAGCGATAATTTCCTCATGAGACAATTTCCCAAAAGATTAGGAGGGCCCGCTCTTGAGTGGTTCTACAAAATCCCCTATGGCACAGTCTCTACTTTTACGAAACTATCTGAGAAGTTTGTAGCCCAATATGTGCACAACATAGAGAGTGAACTCTCTGTCCTCAATTTATGTAATTCCAAACATAAAGGAGGAGAGAACCTGGCTGATTACCTTTAGCGCTGGCAAGGGCTTACTACAAGGTTGTCCTATCAACCCCCTGAGCATCATTTTATCAGAATCTTCATTAACAACCTCCATCCTAAGCTTTCTTATCATATGCACATGAACTATATACAAACTTATCAAGACATCAAAATCAAAGCTATGGATCTTGAGTGAGGTCTCATAGAAGATGGTGTCATCAAGCACTATAAAGAATCCCAACCTGACAAGGATAGTAATGATCGATCATGGTACTTGAAAAAGAATAAGAATGCATTAACTGATAGAGCCACTAACACCAAACACATTTAGGTCATGGTGGTCGGTCCCAACATGCCTACCCAAACATATCAGCAAGGACTGCTAGTATACCCTCAACCTCCTGCCATGTATCAACATCCTGCTCCCACATATCCCCAACTGACGTACCAGAAAAACATATGCCCTCAAGGTGCAACTATCTATCCCCATGCAGGGACATCATATCAACCCAACTACCAAGGTCCTATGAACCAGACAAATTCTATATCAGTCCCACATGGAAAACAAAGGAATCACACTTTGAATGTGCCACAATGCATGTTTACCCCCTTGGGTGAAACCATAGATCTCATCTTCCATAGAATGGTTCAAGCCAACCAAGTTGTGTACCTAAAAACATAGCCATTTGATGACTCAACACCTAAGCCTTCCTTGTATAAAGACAATGAGTACTATGATTACCATCATGTTAAGGGACACACCACCATCAAATGCGTGAAGCTAAAACACTACATCTAGGATCTCATTGACTGCAAAGAGATCGAAGTGGACTCTCCTGCCCAACTATTGCCAAATGCGGGCCTTAAAATCTATCAAAATACATTTTCTGAACACACCTCAGGTAAAGGACCAGGCAATCCCACTCAATCCTCTGACCTGGGAAAGGGTAAGAAAGGAGAAAATGATGACAGAAAAGATTATACAAATGCATATATAAACTACGATAATATCATTGACTACATGTCCCAAGTCTAGTCCTCCATCAATGTCATTCATGTTAAGGGTGTCGATAACCAATGTCCAGTCACCACTCATCGAGGCAGAATAACAGTTGCAGGTGCAAGTATCATTCTATCTTCTGGTACCCAATACAACCTGTTGGAACACCTAGGAAATACTCCTGCCAAAATTTCCATCCTGGATCTCCTCAGCACCTCACCCACCTATCAAGAGATCCTCAATAAATCCCTACAAGAATCACGTGTTCCCAACGACATCAACCTCACTGAATTCCAGAACCTTGTCGGCCACTTGTCTGCATCTTGTGGGGTTTCCTTTAAACCAACATAGATACCCTTAGAAGAACCTGATCATAACCTTCCACTCTGTATCGCTGTCATGGTTAAATTTTTTTCCATCAAGTGTGTCATGATAGATAATGGTTTGGCCCTAAGACTATGTACTCTAAAATTCATCAAATAGTTGGGTTGCACTGAAGCCGATATAACAATGATGTCATAACAAATCAAAGCATATGACAATCTAGAATGCACTTCTGAAGGCACCAATTCATTTCCCATCAAAGTGGGCCCTGCTATCCAAGATACAGTATGTCAAGTTGTTAATCTTGACCTTCCCTTCAACATCCTCCTTGGATGCCCATAGATTCATTCTAAGTAAGTTGTCCCATCTACCTACCATTAGTGAATCAAATTCCCATATAACGACACTAAAATCACCATCCGTGCAGATCCTAGGCCCTTCGCATACTCCAATGCATTGGAAACCTCCTTCCTAGATTCCAATCACTATCCCAGGATTGATACTGGAACTTTTTTTTCCAGTTCATCTCGAATTGATTCAGATCTAAAAACAATACCCTCCTCCACCCTTTCCACGATCAAGATCAACAACCATGGTTGTGGCCTATCTGATGCCTTCACAGTTGGAGCATTGCCAGTTGATCTGCATACCCAAGGGAGACCGGACAAGAACATAATAGACAAAAGCAAGCCGCATACAAAACAATTGGGCCCTACCACTTTTATCTCTAATGGAATTTTGAGTAGCCAGGAGATGGAACCAGACATCAATCGGTGGCTTTATAAATATCCTCCACCCCTAGACACTAGTTTCCTTAATTATTTTGAAGGAAAATACCCTTCAACTCACAAGATGGTTAAAAAAAAATGGAACTATAAAGGTGGTGGCTTGGGTGCTGATGAGAAAGGAATGAAAGAGCCTATAGTACCCACCAAATGAGAAAAGCACTTAGGCCTTGGTATGGATTCTGGCAGGACTGTGGGCACTAATGAAAACAACTATACCCATTGTAGACCCCTAGGCCAAATTGTTGAATTTGAAGATGTCCCTGAAGAGAAAATGGTGAAATACTATGACGATATTGATGATGACACCTTCCTGGGCAATTTTGTCTTCCGTCAGCTCTCCATTAACTTCATTGACCTTCCCCTCCTACATCTCAAACTCATAGACTAGGACCAACCAAGTGTCGTACACATTGATGAGTTCCAAAGTGAGGACACGCTCCTAAGATTCATAGGAGAAATCAAACAAAGCAATGACTGGGGGCAAGATTCAACACATATCTACAAACTAGATCCAAAGGCATACTTTGGGGAAGTGGAGGACTTCAGCCACAGAAATGAAGTAGAAAACAAAAATAAAAAAGAGAAAAATTGATCCCCTAGCGAAAACCCCTTTGGAGCGCTATCTGATCGCAAAAAAGTAAAAACAAAGGGCATATCCGCTGGAAAAAAACTCCCTGAGGTGCCAGAGGATGAAGATTCTCCTCTTCCTCTAATCCATGATTACGGGCCTAAACACTCATCAATCCTCATCAAAGAAACAAAACCCATCAATCTGGGTATCGAGGACTATCCAAGCATCACTTATATTGCAGCCTCCTTGACAAAAGCAGAAGAAACATCTCTCTTTTCTCTCTTACAAGAATCCATAGAAAAATTTGCATGGTCTTATGCCCACATGGTGGGATTAGACCCTAACTTGGTGGTTCACCATCTAGCAGTGGACCCAATCATCAAACCTGTCAAACAAAAGCTCTGAAAGATGCACCCCAAGGTAGCACTACTTGTCAAAGTAGAACTACAAAAGCTACTCTAGGCCAAAATCATTCGCATCATTGACTAATCTGAATGGTTATCCAAAATGGTGCCAGTATCTAAACTTGATAAATCAATCAGGATATGTACAGAATTCTGAGATCTCAACAAGGCATGTCCCAAGGATGATTTCCAATTGACAAACATAGACATGATAGTATACCTCACAATAGGACATGAGATGTTTTCACTCATGGATGGCTTTTTAGGATATAATTAGATCTGTATTGCAAAAGAAGATCAACACAAGACAACATTCACAACCACCTAGGACACCTTCTTCTATAATATGATGCTATTTGGATTGAAGAATGCTAGGGAAACCTATCAGAGGGCCATGACAGTAATTTTACATGACATGATTCACAAGATCCTTGAGGACTATGAAGAGGATATCTTGGCTAAATCCATTAAAAGAGAAGACCACCTAGATTTTCTAGAATGTGCCTTTGATGAGATTGGACACTATGGCCTAATGCTCAACCCTAAGAAGTGTGTCTTCGGGGTCATGTTAGGAAATCTTCTTGGATTCATTGTATCCAGAAGAGTCATTGAAATAGATCCAAAAAAGGTACAAGATATCATAGAAATGCCTCCACCAAAAACACTCCAGCAGCTGTGCAACCTACAAGGAAAGTTACAATCTGTGCATCATTTTATCTCTTAGTTAGCAGATAAGTGCCAACCATTTACTCATCTCCTACGAAAAGATAACACTTTCAAATGAGATCCTCAGTGGTAGAAAAGTTTTGAAAAGATCAAAGACTACTTGGCTAAACCACCCATCTTGATACCACCTGTGCCTGGCTAAACGCTCATCCTGTATAATTCTTCTACTACAAAAACATTAGGGGAACTCCTTGCATAGTTGGATGATGAAGGCAAAGAAAGAGCCATTTAGTACATTAGTCGGACCTTAGTGGGTTATGAGCTCAATTATTCCCCTATGGAAAAAGCATGCCTAGCAGTGGTTTTCGTCACTCAAAAAATTTACCACTACATGCTTAGTCATACAACCAAGCTCATTTCAAAAGTGGACCCTCTCAAGTACCTACTCTCTAAGATAACTCTCATAGGTCAAATGAAAAAATGGGTTATGCTGCTAAGAAATTTTGACATTCAATATGTAGACTGAAAAGCCATTAAAGGACAAGTCATCGTAGATCAGCTAGTAGAAGGGCCATTGGTGGATGCATATCCTCTGGTTACCAAATTTCTAGATGAGCATTTGTACATGATAGAAGAGAAACCCACTTGGCAACTCTACTTTGATGGATCCTACACAGCCCAAGGTGCAGGGGTAGGAATACTTTTTGTCACACTGCAAGGTGAATACATCCCTGTGTCATTCAAATTGGGATTTCCCTATACAAACAACATTGCAGAATATGAGGCAGTAGTCGTAGGACTCCTGATGGCTATAGAATGAAACATCACAGATATACATGTCTTTGGCGATTCCCAACTCATCATCAAACAAGTCCTGGATGAGTATCAAACCAAAGACGACAAGCTGATGCCATATAAGGAGATGGATGATAAGATGAAAGAGCATTTCCTCCACTTGCAGATAACAGAAGTACCATGCTTGCAGAACAAGGCAGCTAATGCAATGGCCACAATCGGCTCCCTCTTAGAGATTCCTCATGAGTCTACGCAATATGAATTCTTAGTTGAGAAACTTCATGCTCTTGCTTAGAAGAACAATGAATTGAATCACGTACGTGTCTTGGTTGGCCCCAGTCCCCATGGTACCATGATATCCAGGCTTATCTACAAAATGGTTTTATATATCCTCATCTCACCACAACCCAATGCCAAAAATTTATTCGTAGAGATTCCCGCTACACCCTTGTACCCAACACCCTTTATCATCAAGGCTATCACAATGTGCTCTCTAGATGTTTAGATGAAAACAAGGTCGCCCAGGATTTATAAGAAGTACATGCTTGAATCTATGGTGCCCATACGAGTGAAATGGTCTTATCCAAGCAACTTTTACGGACAGGTTATTATTGGCCTACAATGGAACATGATGCTTGTGACTTCGTCTAGAACTGCTTACTTTGTAAACAACATGCGTATTTGATCCATGCTCCTGCACAGGACCTCTGGCCTATTGTGCCCCCTTGGCCTTTCTCTTGTTGGGGTTTTGACCTCATTGGTAAGTTTACCCCCCTCTCTTCTGAAGGCCACAAATACATAATAACGACAACATAATGCTTACAAAGTGGGTTGAAGCAATTCCTCTCACCCTCACTACAAGTGTCCAAATATCAAAATTTATCCTCTACCACATCGTCTGTCATTTCTGCATACCCTCCACTATCTTCACGGATCACAGAACACCATTTAAAAATCAACACATCAGTGATCTCTATGCTCACCTCCATATCCATCACCGTTTCTCCAGTCCATATTTTCCTCAAGGTAATGGCCAAGCTGAGGCAACTAATAAGACCCTTCTCAAAATCCTCAAGAAAGTTGTCAATGATACTGGTTGTTAATGGCATCTCTAGATCAACCCTGCCCTCTAGGAATATCGCACTTCATACCATCATCCTACATGCACCACTCCATATTCCATAGTCTATGGTGCTGAAGTTGTCTTACCAATTGAGGTCAAATTTCCATCCTACGATTATCATTGTGAGGCCTGATCGATGATGAAGATTACTGAGTAGAAAGACTCGTGCAACTTGATCTGCTAGATGAAAAGTGCTAGCAAGCCTATGATCACCTAATTGTCTATCAAAATAGACTCAAGTGGAACTATAACAAGAGAGTCCACCTAGGCCAGTTCTAGGTAGGGGACTTTGTGCTAAAGGAAAATCAGAAAGTGGGTACTGATCAAGAAAAGAAAGGTAAGTTCGAGGTTACCTGGCAAGGCCCATACATTGTCACTGCATGCTTTGGTTCTAGGGTATATCAACTCTCCACTCCTAAGGGATAACCCTTGAATGATCCTATCAACATCATTCATCTCAGGTGCTTCTATGCCTGATAGATGGTTATTCAGTCTAGTTATCTAAAAAAATCCATAAAAAGTATAAAAAGTCTTGAAAAAAAATTAAAAAAAAAAGGCTAAAAAAGAAGCTGAAAAAATGGTTGTCCCAGTGAACACCTAGCAAACAGGTGCTTGGCCAACATCACAAACATAAAAAAAATCAAAATAAAAAAGTAGAGTAAAGAGAAAAATTTTGTCCAATGGTGAAAACTTGGCAATCAGGCACCTTGGACAAGTATGGGTGATGAAAACTTGGCAACAAGCATCACACATAGTGGACCATTCTATTATCTATCAAAATATCGCTCCCCTCCATATCCATCATCACATCCCCATGAACCTCATCATTTATCGTATTCCCTGGGTGTTCCAACACTATCACATGCATCAAACAACAAGATCCAATCAAGTCTCGTCAACAATCTTTGTACATACTCACTTGTAATTGATCGCTCGGTTTTGTCCTTGTATATTTGTGATGTGTCAAGTCTTCTCACCATCACACTAACACTCTAAGCCACTGTTATGCTAACCTTCCTTGTTGGGTCCTTTATAATCTACCTTTCTGGTTCACTAGTTGAATGTGACACACACCAAAAACATGAGTCCCATTGCATCTGCTGCATACCTGCATTTTCATCTCATCCCTTAATTTTTTTTAAGGATCATTACATTTACGTACATTACATCCTAAAAATATTCATAAACATATTAAATGCATCCATTGCATTACATCACAAATACTTCAATATACATCAAAATGCAAAAAACATACATCTAGGTACATGTATCTAAATATCTCATCCTATATATACATAATCATAAAAAGTCACATCCTGCAAGAATCAATGTCAGTACTCATATAAACATATGCATCATAACGTCATATAGATCAGTACATAAGAATCACATAGAGTCATAGAATCATCAATCGGTCATCATATATATAAAATCACAAGTACAATGTCTATCATCAATAAATACATCGCAATGCACCTAGGTGCTGATATACATATACATCTCAACCCAAAATACAAAAATGTGTGTCACAAAATCCTCTAATCAGGTCATATTGGTAGCTGTGATGATCCCCCTCCCTGTCCAGGTGGTGCATGTGGTGACATCCCAACTGATCCCTGAGACACAGACACGTGACCTGTACTCTGTGACTGAGACCTCTCTGTAAATGTCTATCTTTGGCCCTTGGGTACTAAGTCATGATACAGTGCTCAATAGTGGGCTTCCTCTCTACCTACCCTACCTGCATCTCTATGAGATATAAAGGCCTCTACCACCACTTGACTTGCCCCACTTGCACTAGCTACCTACCGAGTGATGTCTCACTCTATCTTGTATGTCTCAGCCCGCCTCTGTGCTACATCCCTCTTAGAGGTCAATGCTCTAATCTTCTTAGTAGTCTGCTCCATCTTCTCAGTGAGGGTACCCAACTGGCCTGTCAATGTCCCAATCTCCATTTGCAGCTCAGCAGGATCCTGTGTCAAGTCAACCATGGTGAACTCACCTGAGTCTACTCTGCCTTGCAGGGTGTGAAGTGCACCCTCATCCCTATCTTCCCATGTTGTCTCTATAGCTAGTAATCCTTGTACCTAGGTCATCTCTATCTATAGATTGGCCTCTGACACCTGTGCCATCCCCAGTAGCCCCCATATTCATGCACACTCAGTATGTAGGTTGTCTTGCTGTACGATGATGGTATCATGTGTCTCCTAGGACACGTATCCTAACGGTGGCCCCTGTGGACCTTGTGTTACCTATCCTTGTATAGGAACTTGAGTTGCCTGATCCTATCCATCTCCCGGTGGCCCCTGTGGCCCCTCATCTTGTCCACCCTCCTCCTATACCTCCATTTGTGGCCGAACTCATCTATGCTATGGTCTCCTCCTCTATCCTGCTACTGCGTTCTCTGGGGCATCTCCTACTATTGTCCCATCATCAACCTCCATGTCACGTGTAGGTTTCTCATGAGTAGCCACTTGCACCGGATCTGTCAGTCATAAAGGTGCATGTACGGCCCACGAGGATGCATACTCTATTATTGTCCCAACATCCACTATGTCTGGCGTAGCCACATAGTCTACCCATGCCATATTCCTCCATGTCACCCTCACTGTCAAAGCATCAGTGTACCTAACCCAAACTCCAACCTCCCAAGTGACATGAGGATGTAAACCACCCTATGCCACCACCCCCTACTGCAATACAAACTGCCTCATGACTTGGGATGGCTTGTACCACTCTATTTGGTGGATGATCCTCCCCAATAGAAAGAAATATGTCTGAACATACAAGAGGTATATGAAATCCTTGAAACCATCCTCTGCTCCTGCCTACCAGTCTATCACGCCCCAGGGCTCAAATATCCTGTATGGTGTCCAGCAAAAAACTTGGATCTCATCTAGAAATCATCACCAATATCTTGTCTGGCACACAGAGGTATATCTCAGTGGTGCCCTATATCTATATGCATAGGGGTCTCCTAGCTGCTGAGCCTCCTAGATTCTCATCGGTCAGAACAGAACAATGTTCTCCCACACCCACACTAGTAGCAGTGTAACCCCTGTCCCCATGTTGCATACCCTGCGGTACGCAACCATGTGAAAATCATGATACAATTGTCCCAAGAGAATGTATCCCTAGAAATAGGTCATCCCCTCCTCAAGCATCTATGCTAGTACCCTCGACCATCCCATCCCAAACCCATGACTGGGCAAGTCTACCAGCATCATCCCACCAATCAATCCAACCAAAAACAGTGCTATCCTCTTCAGCCTCCTGTCAACCGCCGGCTGCCAGGGCATCCATGTCCTGTATTTGGGTATCCTCCTCAAGGGCCTCCTAAAATCTATCTCCATATAGTGCTCACTGTCCTCTAGTCTATACTATGGGACTGGTCCTCAGATCGGTATCTATAGGATCCTCCACACGTCCTCCAAAGTAATTGTCGCCTCTCTAGTAGGCAGATGAAATGTAGTGGTATCACTGTGTGACCGCTTGATCAATGTAGTCATCATCCCATTATGTTCCTATATCCTAGGCCATTAGGGGCACATAATCTAGTCCCACAGCTGCTAGCAGCCCCTAATCCACATATGTCAGCTGGCCCTCCAACTCCCGAGATCCCAGTTATGGAAATTGCTCCTGCAAAATCCAACACTACCATGTCAATAATGTATTTATTCTCACTTCTAGCCTAACCCTCCCAGAATGGGGTATCATGTCCCTAGGCCTATTCCCGACCCATCCCTAGCCCCTGCCAGGTCCTTCTTTTTCCCACCACCTAGGTGTCTACCCTTTTTGGCGCAGCTATCGGTTTAGGCGGAGACACTAGTTTTTCAACCGGAATCTCTGAGCATTTTCTACCCAGACCCTCATCTTTGAAGATGTGGATCTAGGTCTGACATCTTTGAAGATGTCGGTTCGGAACTGACATCCTTGAAGACACAGGTTTGAGGATCGGTGTCTGAGCAGACATCGATTCGAGGATCCACATCTTCGCAGACGTTGGTTCAAGAACCGGTGTTTCTGGTCCACTGAGCTTGTAACCCACATTTATGACTCCCTCACCCAACCTGAAAGTATTAAAAACTTAGAAAATAGTAAAATCAAGGTCTCGGTTGAGTTACTCACCAGTACTAGCCGCTCCGCGGGTCTCCCATGGGTCCGAACACACTCTCCCAACTGCCCCTTCAACCTCTCGTCCACCATGTTTTCTCTTCAGAGCTTTTTTCTCATCCAATCACTATTCACAAATGACCTTCTTTTAGCCCTCCAGCCCCTCTTATACCATTTCCTTCCCCCACCTATACATTATTGTATCATTAATCCAATTGTACAGTCTAAATGTGCAAAAAATCTAAAAAAAATTAAGAAAAATTGCAAAAAATAAAAAAATTCAAAAATCACAAAAATTTCAAAAAAATCAAAAAGTTCTCCAAAATATTGCAATAAACCTTTCCTTCCTTCTGCAACGCTCAGTTTTTCAATTTCAGTGACGTTTTGACTCTTGCGAATGTGATCATGTTTTTCACCAAATCAGTTTTGCGACCGACTATCCTTGCTCCTCATTCTATTCACAGCTTTTGCCAGCGAATATCTTTTAATCAAATCAAAACCAATCCTTGCCTGTCAAGATGCATCCTTCCGATGTCAGCTTATCAAATCCTTCATCACATCAATCTTGTTCATGGAAAGAACTTTGGACTGAATGACTGCTTGGTCATGAGGCCTTCTTTATTTATTTTATCTTTTTGTGTCAGTTTAAACCTTCTCACCTCTACCTCAATCTTCTATATCTTGGTGCATTGTGACTGGTGGCTACTAATACATGTGTCTTTTGCAGTGTGCTTTTGTTTGAGCATCTAGTCCATGCAAAGGAATCTTTTCATTTGTGTTTTCTAACACCTGATGCATACCTCCTTTTGCAATATCAAAATCGGATGTGCTCTCCATATTTTTCACACAAATGGATCCCCAAGGCTCATTAGTTGCATTTAAATTCATTCTTGCATTTGCATTCTTAGTTGTATTTATGTTTGCATTTAAGAAGGCTTCTATTTAATTACCTCCTCTCCCTTACTGCTTCCCATTGCGCCCTTTTCGAGAAAATCCCACAACGCTATCTTTGTTGTGTTCTTTTCTCGAGGGGGCACAACCCTATATCGTCGTCTCTTCAGCATGACTTGTAGAAACCCTCTTCCTCTAGGGTAACTTATTTTCTTTTCTTTGAAGCAACATCACTTACGACGCCATGTCAAAGAGGGACAAAATGTAGAATTCCAAAAATATTAATATTATTATTAATATTAATTTCCCTTTTATTCATCTAATTATTTAATTTAATCAATTAAATAGTTTCATTGCTAGTATTTATCAATAATTTAAATACTATCCTAATGTATTTTATTTAAATACATTTGCCTCATAAAATCCCTTTTTAATAAATTCATATTTATTAAAAAATCCTCCACATCCCTAATTCTTCTAAGCTATGGTTTATTCAAATCTAATTTATAATCTAAACCCTACCTAGAGACCTATTAATCCAATCTAGATGTCTACCCTAAGCCTACCCTATTCTTAATCTACACCCATCACCTCACTTCCTAAGCATACTTCCCCACCTAATCATCCTCTGATCCTACTTAAAAGGGTGATTCCTAACCCTTTTAATGTTAATGGAATGCTCACACGTGTGGAAATTCTCTCCAAAATGGTCACACATTCCTCTTCAATACTCTTACAAATGTGTCCCCCACTTGAATATCTTGAGCCACTCAAACATTTAATGCTATGTTTGACTCCAAAATGGCCATCACTTCCAAGCGTAGGTGTCCCTTATGTGGCTCCCATGTGGATGCCATATAGGTTCCACCTCATTCAAGCCCTCCTCTTCTCTCTCAAAAATCTATAAATAGAGGCCTTCTCCTCTTGTATTAGCATATCTCATTCTTGCATTGTTATTATGTTGTTTTAGTTTTAGAAGTTCATTGCTAGTTTCATGCTTTTTATGTTTAAATCATTTAGAAGTTACATTCAAGGTTAATGGTTAATGAATCATAGTTTTTATCTTGCATGTTGCATATCATTTCCATAGTTTTAGACATCATCTTTGAGAAGAATTTGAGACTAGTTCTTCATACTAGCTCTTGAATCTCTTCTTTGTTTCCAATCTTGCATCCATAGTTGCATTGCATAGGGGATCCATTTCATTTATGTTTGAGAGAAAACATTCACAATCAATCTAAAAGAGAAAATCAAACTAGTATAGGGTGCAATAGCTTGTTTTAGCTCAATCTGATGTTATGATGATTTCTTGTTGGTTCTTGCTTATTTTATGAATTATATGTGCTAACCCGCTAACTTCACATGTTTGAGCTTGCTCCCAACAGTTTGAACATTTCCTCATACACAATCATATGTTGTCACTTGGCACTAACTCTTCTATGCAAATCAACAATCACTCTTCTCAGCATCTGTTGAGTACTCGACAACCTCTGACTTGCTCGATAGTAACTACTTCTTAGTCTTGGCCTTAGTAAGGTGGCTTGGTTGTAGTGATGACCAACCAAACTTCCTTGATTATGACTAAGTGTGTGACAATAATAGAGAAAAAAACTTGGAGATCAACAATCTCTCCCTTTGACATTAATGGCAAAAACACTTTGTCATGACTTTTCAGTCCTTTACAAAAATAGTACTCAAATAGACTTAGAACTTCCCCTAGGATTCTGACTTGGTCTTCATAAAGACTTCACTACATATACAACATATGTACATAACTCAAAAAAAATGTTATACCTTATACTTATTTCTCCTTTATTCATTTCCCCTTTGATTGTATCTCATTATATTTCCCCCTTGTTTTTGTCACTCTTGTTGGTTGGGGTTGTAAGGGTTAGACCATACTTGTCCAAAAATGATTTATGAATCTATAGGATCATCGCCAATGCATTATCCCAACTTGTTGTGATAGATTCCAAAACTTGGAACTTGATTTCTAGCTCGCCGCTTGGTAGCTAGATGAATCAAATTCTCTATAATATTTAGAGGTGGATCTTTCTATGCTAATTCCTTTACTGCTTTCACCTCTTTTTGAATGACCTCCAAATGAGGTATCAACATAGTCTGAATAGAGATCAATTTTTCCCCTATTCTTCCATCATTAGCCATGAGATTGAATAATCTCCCTTGGGCATGTGTCAACCTATTAAAATGAATAGAGATGGAACTTGCATCCATGCTCAGTGAGTATCTTGTTGACTTCAAATCTGATTGTAGCTTCTCAATAAGTTGTTGATTCTCCTTTGTAAATAATTTTGTATCACAAAGATGTTTGTACAAAGAGAGAAAATTTTCTATAACTTCTTTTAGGTTTCTTACCAGATCAAAAAGTGCAACCTTCTTCTCAGTAAGCTTTGCTACAACTTTCTCAAGTACTTTGGTCTCAAAATTTCTCTTAGACCATTGCATGAGTTTCTCATTTGCATTGATATTGTCATTGTTCACCTTTTGAACAATATGAACCAGTTTTTTTAATATAGGTGCCTTCTTATTGAGATATTGAAACTCAAATGCATCAACAAATGTATCTTTAATCTCATGTAGTACCTTCTTCTATTGATGTTCCCCTTTCAATTCCTCTTTCTTTCTCTTCATGTTCAATAAATCCGGCAAGATTAGCATTTTCTCATAAGGTAAGTTATCAATATCCCATTTTGGAATCACTATAACTTCATCAAGTGTCACTTCAGTGCTTAAATACTTGTCTATTTTCTTCTTATGTGACTCCTTCTTCTTGGTCTCTGGTGAGATGCTACTCAGTCTCTATTCAGCTTTCAAGATGTTGGTATCACCACTAATTGGAACTAACTCCTTCTAAGTAATAATTATCTTTTGTTCAGGTGTCTTAGCACTCTTGATCTCAATGTGTACATGAGGTGAGACATTAGGTAGCTATACTAATGCTTGAATAGCCTCTTTCTCCTTAGGTTCATGTTTCTCCTTGGTCTCAAGAGTCTGAATCTCCTTTGTGTCTCCTTCATGTGATTTAGATATATCTAATGCAGACTTATCTGCTTGATCTACTTTTCTCTTATCTCCTTCTTCATTGACTTCAAGGTTTTCCTTGGTAGGTGAATCTTGAATTGTGAATGTTTCTTTACCCTGTTCCTCAAAATTCAAACCTTGTGTAACCTCATCAGTTGTTAAATCTTCAACCTGTTCATCCTCAACCTTATCCTTTATGTCATCCTCAACATTATTATTTATTTCATCTTGAGCATTATCAGGCCCATGAATATCTTCTTTATTGTCAAGGTCAACTTGTTTTGATGTGCCTTCATCTTTGTTCTTGTCCACTATCAATCCAAAGATAATCTTCCATATACTTTGTCTTTGCTGTATAACTCCTTCAACATAATTTTTTCAGTATAGAATAAGCTCTCAATTTAGGAGTGAATCTATTCCTATATTGGCCCATGAATTTGGCTCTCTGCTTCTTTGTCAAGTCGGGCATAATTTGAGCTAATTCTCCTTCTTTGATCTGCCTTTCTATCATAATGGCATGTTGTCATCTCTCATCAATATTATTTTCTAGTTCATCAGGGACTTAATTCCCAATATCTAATAGTGTCATCTTGTATGAAACTAACATATCCATCATTTCTTCTTCTATCTTCTCCTTATCAATTTTACTTAAGTTTTCAAACTTAATAAACTTGAATCCAGACAAACCTGTTGAACTCCTGATGTTGTGACAAATCTCATCAACATTGGTAGGATGTTTGTGAGTAGAAGCTTTGAATTCACTGATGTCCTCTATTTCTGTCAATTCTTCATCTTCTTCATCTTTACCTATAATGTATTTCCTTCTTGGCTTCCTCTTAGGGTGGCTCAACTCAACTTCAGTTTGAGCTTATTTCCTTTTCCATGAGCTCTCCCCTTCAACATTCTTTACTAATGTTTTCTTTGGTAGTTCGACTGATATTATAATTGTATATGCCCCGGTTCTTGGTCTAGATGTGGTGGGAGGAGTAGATTTCTATTGTGAACTCATATTCTTGGTTGGGTCAGCAACCATCACTTTCTTACCATTCTTGTTCACTTCCACATCTTCTTCTTCACATTCTTCAGAGTCACTAGATTGGTCCTCACCTTGATCTTGTGTGATATGTACTGGTGCATCTTGGTCTTCTTCTTCTTCTTCTCCTAACATCTTCTCAAGATTATTTTCAATTTTCTTTCTCTCCCTTTCTATTGTTGCATCTTTCAGATTTGTAGTTATCTTTAATTTTTCCTATTCATATTTTCCAAATCTCTTAGCCTTTCTATTAACTTCCTCGGCTAGTAGAGCTGTGATTGCTACATATGTCTCATCTGTGTTTACTTCATACGGTAATTTCCTTAGCCATGCAACCCTCTTGGTACTACAACTTGTACATAAGTGTTATCAGTATCAAATAGAAAGAAAACATCATCATAAAGCTTCTCTACTAGTGATACAAGTAGTCTACTCCATAATATCATCTTTTTCTTAAACTCAACAAAGTAATTACCCATGACATTGTCAAAATTCTCTCCTAATTTCTGTATGAACTCATTAATCTATATTGTTACAGGTCGGTCCTGATTCCATACTACATCTCCTATAGTAGGAAAATTATTGTGAATATAGAAAAATATACAAACTAGTAAGGATCTGAACTTACACATAGAGTTCTTTGCCTTCCTAATTGTTGATAGGTTCTCGGCAAGTTGAGTCATCTATAGCTCAAAATGATCATAAGTATGATCCTTTTTCATTATTTTCCATGCTTGATCAACTGCACAACATGGGACACTATCCAATCTGCTTGATTGATAAAAATTGTGTGCAATCACTCTAACTCTGAAGTTAATTTCAAGATCTGTGATCATTGAAATTGTCATTCTTCTCTTGTTCCACTCGGTCAAAGTGAACTTCTCAATGTCTTCCTTTTTTTGACAATGCATAGTTTGTTTCCCTTCCACAATAGGGTAACCAGTAACTTGGTGGATGATATCTTTAGTGATCTTTACTAGTCCATTCTCCATCCATAAACTCATATCATGTATTCTACTTAGCACTATCATGATCCATTTGACTTTGAAGTTGTGCAGGCAATCTAGGGCACATACTAACCCTTTGTTAGCAATGTGTTGATGATCATCCTTCAAAGCTCCATTTTCACATAGTTTATTGTAGGCTTCCCTCAACTCAAAATCTCAAACTTCTCCTATTTTGCACATGTAACATGCTCTCACATCATGGATCATAAGTCTTTTAGGCGGGATCAATGATAGGGCTCCCATAAGATCTCCCTTCACTGCAGTCTTAGGAACGACTCATAAATTGGGAGGTGCACACGTGTTGCTCCTGACCAACTGAACATTCATCATTCCCTTGTCTTGTCTCTTCACACCAACAGATGAATTGGATGTCATTTCTACAAATTAGGGTTTGAGAAACAGATTCTAGGTAACTCGGCGACAATGGGTTTATAACCTTTCACAATATGTGTCGACGATAAACAAGTAAAATCTTTACTATTTTTTCTCAAATCTCTCTTGAATCACCTTAGAACTACTCTAAAAACTCTAAATGATTGTGTGAAATGAAAAATGAATGGTTAGATTCATTATATACCCTCAAATAGTTGAATTAGGTCTTCAATAAATACTTCATGCAGTGGTAGGTGGATAACAACAATCCTCAGTCCTTGAATAAATAGCTCGGTTATCACACACCATCACTCAGTCAGAATAGTGACTTGGTCGCTACTGATGCTCGGTTGACATATCATCTTGGTCGATATGGGTGCTCGACATATGCTAATACTAAAGCTCGACATCAATTATGCATATCAATTATTTTCTCAGTTCTTGTCTCAGATCTGTCCTAATGCATCTTATCTTATTTAGATATGGACTTTAATACATCTTATGTTAGGAACTAGTGTAAAATATAGCATTTGAGAAAATATTTCCTTACATACCCTTTTTCTTTAATCAAAAGTAGTGTGATTACCTGATCCATTGGTATGACCGATCTTGTGACAACTATAACCGACCAAACTTCCATTCATCCAACTCTTGGATTTACCTCTAAAGTGTGTCATTATACAATTTTCTGCAACATGACCATATTCACAATAATAATGAAAACTATGTCTTGTATTGTAATTCAAATTGAATGTGTTACCTTTCCTCAGTGCATTTCCTTGTTTCTTGGATGTCCATTTGGATTTTGCATTGGATCTGCAATCTTGAGTTCTTTGACCAAACTTTTGGCAATTGTAGCAATGTCCTTGGAATCTAGGTGAAGTAGGTATATTTCTATTCTTTGACCTACATTCATGTGCCTGATGTCCATGCTTTTTATAGTTAAAGCAATATCCATTAAATTTGGGTTTTGGATTGGATTTACCATTCTTTCTTCAGTAAATGTTTGTTGTGTGACCTATTTTCCCATAATTATGACATGTAGGTTTGTTGTTCTATGACTTTGCATTCCTCAGTTCTCCACTTTTTTTATGATTCTCCTTCTTCAGTGGAAGACTAGTTTTTGGTATGTCCAAGTCCAGAGGTGTCATTATTTCTTCTTGGTGATCTCACCAGTTCATCAAAGTATCTTAAGGATTCATTTGGTTTTTTTATTCTCTCATTGAGTTCTCATTTTAGATCTCATGTATGTAATTTGAATATCTTTTATGTTTATCTCTTGATTTGAAAATAAAAGTTGGTTGACCATGTCCAATTGACAGTTTGTGAGCTTCTACACATCACTTTTCCTTTCATCAAGTCTGGTAGCCATCTTTCTCTTGTCTTCTTCTTTCATTGTCTTGTCTTCCTCAACTTTCTTCTTCTGATCAATCACCTCACATAGTGTTATTGATTTAGTTTCTTGTTCTATCTTCAGACTTTTGACTCATTCTTTTAGTGTTTTATTCTTTTCTAATAGATCTGCAATTGTTGCATTACTTTCTTTGGAATCTTGATTGTCAAATAGACCTTCAGTGTCTTCTTCTTTATACAAAGTGTCATTGAGCTAAGTTTCCAATTCTTTCCTATCTTTTAAGGTTTTCCTTAATTATTCTCTTGTTGTATCAAGCTGTTGCAGTGCCAACTAGATGTCAATATTTTGATTCTCAATGACCATTCCCAACTTATAAACCTCCATTTCCAATATCTTAACTCTCAAGTGGTTATAATTATTCTAAGAGAACAATGCTCTGATACCAATTTTTGGAAGTCTAATATGAGAAACAATAACTGAGAGGGGGGGTGAATCACATCTACAAAACTTTTATGCTTCTAAAACAAACTAATTCAACCATGTATTCATAAACATAAACTGAAATGTTGTAATAGATCTAAAATCTAAACATATCCATAATGAATACATAACATAAATAATTAGTAACCTAGAAACCCTTGAAGGTAAAATTGGGGTGGGGATGACACCCACAAATCTTCACTATTGTAGTAATAAAGTTTTCCTATTAGGGCTAAAAAGTTTGATCACTTCTGATGATCTACCCTATGAGGGGTTTGTCCTATTAAGAGCCTACAAAATTATACAATATACCTTGTTAAAGGATTTAAACTTACAAGTAAGTAAGAACTCGATTAAGAGATTTACAAAGGCTTGTTAGGACCACTTTGTTAAGATTTTTACCTTGATTCACTTTCTCAAATGTATCAGTACCTGATCCTTCGGTCTACACTACAAATGCTTATAAAAAATCTCCTCTTTCAAACTCTTACCTGATCTCTCAATCTGATATATATATGTTCTTCTCTTCACTACTCTGCTCGGTCACTCTGTCTAGTCAATGCTTCAAATATGCAAAACATGCATAGAGATCTAATCTCTACTCTTCACATCCGCATCCAAACATATACACTTACATACTATAAAGATTAGGGTTTGAAGCATCCTATAATTAGATAAGTGATGAAACATCCAGATCAAGATCAACAATCTAGATTCAACACCTTTTGTCGCTTAGGAATCTCTAATTTTGATTGGTTGCATTACTTGCATATGGATCCATGATCACAAAAACAATGTGTAATTAATGCATTAAATATCTATGAATGATCATTAAATGATTCATAGAAGTCGGCCAAAATGGTTTACCTTGGTGTTTGTGCCATTCCAAACACATATACTAAAACTGTCTTACTCGGCATAAGTAAACTTTGGTGCTTAATCAATATTGTCTCGCTCGGCACAACCATATGTTGTCACTTGGCAAACTCTTCTATGCAACTCGACAATCATTCTTCTTGGAATCTATTGAGTACTTGGCAACCTTTGACTTTCTTGGCAATACTAATGCTCGGTCTTGGCCTTAGTGATATGGCTCATTCATGGTGATGACTGACCAACCTGCCTTGATTATGACTAAGTGTGCGATACTAATAGACAAAAAATTGGAGATCAACAGTATTTTGGGAGCTGACACATTTTTGGTTGAAGCATGTGAAGTCGACTCAAAATATGATTAGAGTGGTATATATATTCTATAATTATTTTAATCAAGTTATATATGATATAACACGTGATATAATATGACATGATGCGGTGATGATGGATAAAAGATCAGAGATTGTGACTGAGATTAGATGCAAGATAAAGAAGAACTAATGAAGTGTACAAAGTCTATTTACTAAGCTTCAAGGGAATTGAATTCATGCATATGTAAGATGAAACTTTAATATATCATTTTGTTTACTCATTTTTCTTGGACAATGAGCCCTTGAACTGTGAACCTTGCAGTGAGAATTTTGTTAATATATTATTACTAGTTATCCTATATTGAGAGTTAACCTTTTCCGTGGTTTTTTCCTAATGGGTTTCCATGATAAAAATATGGTTTCTTCTTGTGTATGTTGTTGTCGATAGTATTTCTATATTATTTTCTTTATTGATCACATCTTTCTTTCTAATGCATATAAGAAAATTTAATGTAGATCTACAAAACTATAAAGATAAGATATTTTAGGGAATATTGATTCACCCCCCCTCTTAGCATTCTGATTATTCAACAATCAGTATTAGAGCTTGGCCCCTTCTTTATAACTTTACTTGTTAAGAGTGATCTTGGAGGTTGAACAAATTACTTCTAAGAAAGATGATGAAGATATTCATATTCATGGAGAAGAGTAGACTGCTCTTGAAGATATAGAAAATGTTGAGAGTGAAAACAAGGATTTCAAAGAAAATATCAAGGAAGCAAATGATTTAATCAGAAAGCTAAGGGAACCTATCAAGAAATTAAGAAAAATATATAAGAATGTGAATGAAGAATTAAAACATGAAAATGAATTAATTTTTTATATGAAGGTACAAGTTAAAGAGGAAAAAAGGCTAAGGAATTCCTAAATAACATAGTTAATGATAAGAGAAAGGAAAGAAAGAAATTGGAACAAGAGGTAGTAAATCTGATATTAGATCTAGAGAAAATAAAGAATTAGGAAGATAAATTCAAGGAAAGTAATGCTATGTTTGATGAGATGATGGATAAATAGAAAAATATAAAACAAAAAGGTGGATTAGGGTTTCAAATAGGTGAATTCTCAAATCAAATAATTAAAGCTAATAGCAATACTAGTCCTATAGATAATATAAAAAATGATCATCCTACTGAAGAACTAAAAAACGGAAAACAAATCCATAATTAAAGAAGTTTGGCACTTGAAAACTACCAATCAAGAAACCTATTGGTCAAAGGTACCCTTCTTTTAATGGTTATTGCTTTTATTTTAATATATTTGGACATAAGGCTACAAATTTATAAATAGAATAAATCAAAATGTTCAGTGATTTACTTAAAAAATATTTGTTCATAAGGCTAGTTAATGCAGAAGTTGAATTATGAATGGTTATGATAGTAGGGGTTATAAATATTTATGTTGTTATTGTCATACATGCAATGGTTTTGGACATAAATATAATCAATGCAAATATAGAACAAATGAAAGAAATGAAGGATAAAGAAATTTAAAATGGCACAATTGCAACAAATTTGGACATCTTGCTAAATTTTGTAGAAGCAAGAATGTAAAGAAGGATAATCCAATAAGAAGAAATGATCATGTAAAGAAGATTGATGTTATAAGTAATAAGGAATGATATGAAAGGATTTTGAAGAAGACAAAATTGGACATGGAAAAACATGACGAGTTACGTAGCTTCGGTGGAAATAAGAAATTAGAAATTCCAATGAATATCTTATTCCCTCGCCAAAGAAATTTTTTCTAGTGTAAGATGTTGATTTTAAAATAAAGATTGCAAAGTAAAATGCTATAATGTGAAAGTTTGTGAAGTTTCACAAGATGAATGTGCACACAAATAAGAAGGCTTTTAAATAGATGTGTGGTAAATCCCTAGTTTGATTGGCAAGGTATATAAATATTTTTTCAATGTTCATTTTGTTATTTATAAATTCGGAGAATTGAGTAGCACAATGAAGAAGCGCAAAGTTGAGCAGAATAAAAGATATTCGCAAATTTCTATTTCATGGCTTTTAAAATTATTGTAAGTTGCAAAGATGAACTCAATTCAATAAATTCATAAAAAATCCATTAAGGAATAATTTTTTTTGTGCATTTTCCTTTCTATTGACTAGGGTAGTATGTTTGGAAGATATCTACAAGTTTGTTAATGTTTAAATTGAAGAATATAATAATATGAAGATAAAGAATTTTGAAGATTCTCCCTCAACAGAAAGTTTATAGTTAATTTAAGAGTTAGGGGACATGGGTTTGGATATATGGAGTGAATTTCCTATGATTATTGATGAAGAATTATTAAAAAATTATTACATAAAAATTCATGGTGATTGTATATGGTTAGATTGACCTTATAAGATAACAAAGAAATCCCTAAAGGTTTTTACTGTGTTATGTTCAAATGAAATGATACCTATAATGAAATTTGTGAGAAACAAAGAATTTGAAAGATTGATTGGAGTAATTTTGAATCAATGAACTTTGTGAATTGACACCATAACTAATCCTTTAAAAATATATGTTTCTATGGGTATCACCTATAAGAATTATTTTTTGAATAGGGAAGGTTCCACGTCTACAATTGTTGTTTATGTTTCTTATCAGATCTCCAAGAAAAGGAAGCAATATGAATTGTGTGAGTTGGTGAGATAATAGATATTGAACAATCTAGTCTAACAAAGAATGAAGGATATGCATTTCATTTCAGATCACTTTATATATTCCTTGTACTCTACTTCTTGAATTTGTTACCTATAAAGGAGAATATTGTATGGAGTGAAGACTTTCCTGTACCAGATCAAAAGATATTTGGATGGATTGGAAGACAAGGACAATGTATAAGAAGGATATTTAAATGATCACTAGAAGGATATGACATCAAGGTTTATATTCCAAAATAATTGTGTGGATATGTATAGAGATAATATTACTTTCTTAGTTGATACTGAATATTGTTTCATGGAAGCAGTAATGCCTCAGAAATTTTGGTTGGAAAGTCTTGGATATGAAATAAGTGTAGAGGAATGTATGTTGTTTGTGGAGAAACTTATTAAATGATAAGGTAAACCTTACTAAAGATAAATTTGGTACATATGAAGAACTCACAAAATTGTATGATACAAGGAATGTTTCTCCAGAAGGATCTACCTCTCAAAGAAAAATGAAAAGGAAGTATATTGAGGTTTCCTCCCCAATTTCAAAGAAGAAAATGACAGTTAGTGAAAATGAAAGGACTAAAATAATAAACATGTATGATGCTAAATGTGTAAAGCTTGATGTCAAACAAAAAATAATATTTTTTGTATGAGAAGATAAACCCAAGGAATACTCTAGTTCCTTTAATGATGATCCTTTTGAAATAGACAAAGTTTTGAACATGCTTAACAAACTAGATGGTGAAAAAATGATAGGAGATGTATGGCTATCATGACCATCTTATGACAAGGAAAGGATTAAAAAAAGCATTAATCCTTTCTCTTATTTGGAAGAACCTTGTTCCCAATGCAGATGAAGATTTTATTACAAATGTTTTAGTTGAAATTCTCATGCAGGATGATCTTGGGTTCTTGGTGTAGACCTTATGGAAAGACATGTTGTCAGTTAGTGCCAAACCTTTTAGTCACTTATATGATTATAGTGTTGACCAAGCCAGCAGCTTGAAGTGCAACCCGAGTAGTTGCAGTGTCGACCGAGAAGATAGTGGCAATCAATATCACCTGAGTCACCAGTATTACCCGAGTTGTATACCAGCTCCGAGTGATCAATGTGACCTGAGCACACAATGTAGCCTGAGTGCCAGAGATTACTATGTCACCCGAGTCTCAACATATTTCTCGAGTGTTAGTATATCACCCGAGTGGATTACTGGACCCACGTATCAGTATTGGGCTAACTTAGTTATTATTTTTGGATATTAATTGGTATTATGGAAGATGAATTATGGAGGTAATTCATTTGGATAAGATATATATGTAAGATACTTTATTTATCCAAATGTGTGTATGTGTGAAGTAGCAATGGAGAAGTAAGATATGTGAATATGAAGTGGCAGATTGATTAGAAGGCTATAGGAGTGTAAAAGGAACAACACAGACTCATCTATCACATTCAAGTGATCAATATTATCTCAAAGGATCTCATTCAGTAAATCAGAGTTACATAGAAGATCATCCACTGGTTCATCCTAATAGGTGTATCAGCAAAATCCTTTAACTTGGCGGACTTAACAATCCTTTACAAATATCCTAATAGAGTTGCATACTTAATTGTATTGTACAAATCCTTTCACAAGGTGGACCTAACAGTCGCTATTGCTCCTAACAATGCAGGCCATCAGAAGTGGTCAATTGTAAACTTTAATAGGATATATTTATACTATAGGATAAATATTGTGACAAGTGTTGTGGATGTTTATTGATTTTCTATTTCATACATTTAATTAGATTAGACAATCTAATAAAAGATAAAAGAGAATAAGTTTTATTGGTCCTTGATTCACCCCCACCCTCTCAATCACCTAGCCTCAATATATTTACAACAATTGGTATCAGAGCTAAAGGTTCTCTTGTCAGAAGTTTAAAGCTTCAGAAAAGATCAGAGGCAATGGAAATATACAAACTAGAGAAAGCCATTGAAAATGAAAAGTTAGATCTACAAGTGGCCATGGATCAAATTATAAAACTCAAGGAGAAGCTCTCTCATTCCCTGAAAAGAAGAAAAGATTTAGCAGTACAAATGAATGATAAAAATTACATAGAAGAAAGAATTGAAGATTTATGCAAAGAAAGAAGTTATGAAGAAGATGATGTAGCCATTGAAGACCTACTTGCAAAGAATCTCAATTTACATGAAGAAGTTAGAAAGTTGAAGAGAGAACAAGAAATTCATCCAGTCAGAATATGTGAAGTCATGGAACAAAAGAACCAATCAGAAAATGATAGAGAAATGGCACAAGAAGATAAAAGATTGCTAAGTACAAGATTAGAGGAAAAATAAAATGAAATCCATCATTTTTCACTTGAGCAAGTAGATATGATAAATCAACTCAATAGTTAAAATCAAGAAGTTATGAATCTAAGGACTGAAAATGAAAGAATGTAGAATGATCTCAATACTGAAAAGAAAACCAATGAGAGTATAATGAATTCATAGGTAAGCATGGATCAAGTGATAGAGAAAACTTAATTCAGACATCATGGACATACTATATTAAGTTATATTGAACAAATTGAATCCTCATAGCAAGGAGCTCAAAAGAACAACAAACCTACTTGTAATCATTATGGTAAGTTAAGACACACAACAAATAAGTGTTGGAGAAATGGAAAGTCAAAGTTTAATGGTAAATTCTACAAGTGAAACAAACATGGACATAGGGAAAGTGAATGCACTGAGAAACCTAAGTTTGAAGGAAATTGTTTCAATTGTAACAAACAAGGTCATAAGTCTTCTGAGTGCAGAACTAAGAAATGGAACCCTGCCGAACAACTAGCTAAAGCAATTTTTGGTTGGGACTAGAACACATGGAGCAGATATTGTCATTTTGGTGAGTATAGGCACATTGGTCCAAATTATGCAAAGAATCATCTCAGAAAAAGGAATCCTACTAAGAGATGTTATGTGTGTAAACAACTCTGTCATCTAAGCAAGAATTGTATGAAGAGAGAAAAAGTGGATAATGGTTTTGAGAAATGAAAAGTTAAAGTTTCTGAAATCAGAACACAGATGATTCAGCAGTGGGTAAGGAAGTCTCCTGAGAATTTAGACCAAAACAATGAAGGATCAAATGGCACCCTAAACAATGAGTTGGGTGGATCCATCATCTCAGAGTAAATATGCAAGGAGATAGCTAGAATTGTGCATACAAGCCATCATACATCAGTTCCAGGTATGCTAGCAAGTCCAAATCTACATGTTGATGCACTAGGACACATTATAGTTCTAACTGAGTCAGAATCTCAGTTACATCCGAGTTACTTAGGCTTAACTTAGTTAGGTCGGGTTGTATGGTTTCGAAGATGTAAAGGCTAGTTTTCGTCGAGCATTCACAACTACCAAGTACGGAGCATTTAATGAAAATCTATGATGAAATTTATCATAAATGGTGAATTTGAAGGGTTATTGTTTACAATGTACAAAGTAATTAAGATCTAATAGCAATTGCAAAGCAAATTTTTGTTTGAAAGTTTTAATTACAAAATTTTTTTATCAATCCTTCGAGCGATTATGGCATCTTCATCCAGTAGTAAGGTTAAGAAGGGATCTGAGATGTTAGTGACGAATGTTATCTGTGAACCACCAAAGTTTAAGATTCATCCTGTGATTGTAGAAGAGACAAATCTAATGAGAGCCCATTCCCAAATTCCTCCGAAGGTCTGTTGATTAATGACATCCGAGCTTTCTATCATTGCACCATTCAATATCTAGGCACACTGGAGATGAATTAAGCATATGAAAAAATTAGTGTAGATGGAAATATGAAGCCAGAACACAAACACCTTTGTTTGGATTAATGGGAAATATGTATTGAGAAGGGAGGGGTGAATCAGTACCTCTTAAATTTTTGTATCCCTTTGAAAATTAACCTTTGTAATCAAATATATATCCATTCAATCTGATTTATACTAGCTTGATGTGAGTTATATCAAATCATAATATTAACATACATGTGAACATTCATAGAAATATTCATGAAAGTAAATTGACACATAACACAAGATATGATATTGCAGAAAACTCCTGTGAGGAAGTAAAACTGTGGTGGGGATGACACCCACAAAATCTTCACTATCTACAGATTGAAAGGGGTCAGTTAAGGCTTATGATTTTGATCACTTTTGTTGATCTACCCTGTTAGGAGTATCGGTGGAGACCTGTTAAAGTCTACTCTATTAAGAGATTTAGCAACACTGTTGAGTGTGCACTCAGTTAAGAGATTTGTTGTTGGACTGTTAAATCCACCTTCCTTGAAAGGATTTTTACACTTTCCTCCACTTATTAGACTGATAGAAAATTACAAATTGACCTGGTAAATGCAATCTCCTATTGTTGATAAAAATCAAATTTAGCTTACATAAAAATATTATCACCTTAATTGTGATTGAATAATACCTCTGATTCTCAGTATGCTCTGTTCTTGGTTTTTGCTAACCAAATTCACCTTTTGTTATTCCTATTCTTAAAAATCTCAATCTGATCCATAGATGTGCTTGTCTAATTCATTCATGTTCTCCTCTCTCTTCACATCATCTATTCATCCATAATAATGAGTTATTGCATCATCTATTTATAGATTGATTGACTTAATTGAGTTTTGATAAAAACAATGTTAACTCTAAGATCAGGTTTACAACTTATTCCTAGATCTCCTAGTCTATGTGTTTTAGATTAGTTAGACTGATTAAAGCACTTACATTCATGTATCTTGTCCCTAAATAAATGGATTTAAAAAAAAAAAATATCCTATAAATAGAATACACTTTCTTTATCTGACGTGGAAATTAGATCCACTTTTTGCGAGCTGCAATTAACTTTTGGTTATGTCTGTCAGTCATGCTTGAATGTCCTTCGGTTTTGTTCTGTCAGTTTCACTGTAACTGTCTTGTCAGTCTGCATTGTAACTTGCATATCAAGTTCCTCTATCACGTTCCACTTTATCTTTCTTTCATTGCATTTTCAGTTTACACACTAAGATGTGTCATTGATTCTCTTTGCACTTACTCATCTTTGGTGATCTCTTAGTATCTGATCTTCGATTTTCTCAGTCCTATCTTTCGGTGTATACTTACCAAAAGTTTTGTTTGCATAATAATGGAAAATTAATGTCATCAACCTTGAAGTTAAGGGTTTATCCCACATATTACATATGTCGTAGAACTTTCAGATAAAGTGGATTAGATTTGTTCTGAGCCATGTTCATGACATGCATCTTTGGTTGGAGCAACTAGTAAAGATCACCAAGACAATGGTACACTGTGTGACTAAGTACGCAATGCTTGACAAATCAAAGGCAACCAAAACCCTACCCTGGGATGACCTAGCCAAGAACACTCTTTCCATGTGGGATGAAAGAGACATGAAATTGAATGGAGTCACAGACATGGAATTGAAGTTTGGTATTCATGTGATTACGCACAAGATATACAGTTCAAGCCAACCAAATAGTGTACCATGTGAGGCTGTGGACTTTGCATACAAAGTGGTGAAGAACAATATTTCATTCAACCTTGCCGAGTTGTAGCTCATCCAATTGAGAAAAAACATGGAGAGCATCCGGGCATCCAAGTGATGACATGTAACTGATTGAATGTTTGATAATGTTAAGTTGAAAGATAATGCAATTCATTAAATTATTTAATGGACTATATTGTCATTGATGTCAACTTTATTTCATCTATACAGTCATGTACATAATGCCAAAGACTTCAGAGAACCGAAGGAACCAAATTTATGCTTTCAACAATGCATAAAAGTCAAGTATTCACTAAATGACAAACAACACCGACAGAGTGCACACCGTTGGATAGAGAAAAGAAGAATAGTCATAGTGATACCCAATGATTAGAAGCAAGTTGTCTGACAAAGAAAAATCATATAATGCCCGACAAGCAAAGTCAGAAGGTTGCTCGATGAGCTAAAGACTCAAAGTGCTCGACGACCAAAGATACAAAGTTCCCCGACGAGTAAAATTCCAATGATGCCTGATGGATGGAGACCACGAAGCTAACTGGAGTCTCACCAATGGATCAGTTAGTTGTCACCGAAAAATAACTACAATGGTGACTAACAGAACAGAGAGTTCAAAAAATGACAAAATATCTAGCTGGCAGAGGTAAATATAGACTTAACTGGTTGTCTACTTTGTTTTATTTGACCAGAGATAAGTGATTGATTTAAAGATGATTTGTATAGATGGAAAGAAGATATCTATGAGACAAATCAGGAGTTATGCTTTAAATCTAATTGGCTGGATTGTTTATCACGCCAAGAATCAAGAACCAAGAAACAATGAATATTATGTCTATATAAGAGACAAGCTTAATTCATTTATGAAGGGGATTAAGGGGAGTGAATAGAAAGAGGATGCTAAAGAGAAAGTGATGAAGAAAAAATTCATGTAGTGCTGATCAAAAAATATGAAGGAAGAGCTAAGGAATTCTGCAGACACCGACGAACAGTGAGCACAACATCACAGAGCAGAAAGTGTGGAGCACAAGGACTGAATTGATACATTGGTCAGAGAGGTAATGTACTTAAATAGATCTGAAAATATGCAATTCAAGTTGCAATATGAATAGGTCATAGTGTTTCAATTTAACCATTGAAGCATCAAGTCTCTTAACTGAGTAGGACTTAACAGTCTTCTATATATTGAGGTACATCTCAAGGAGTGCCAAAAAGGTTGATTCATGAAAGTAGCATTGGACTTGCCCGATACCTATTGACAGTCTAAGAAGGAGGCTGATTCAAGGATGGTAGCAATAGATGCCTAATACTAAGTGACAACCTCTATGTATAAAATCCTCTAACAAGGTCACACTTAACAATGTGTTTGTAACCTTTAACAGGGTTGGCTCCTAACAGGGCTCACTTTAGAAGAGTGAAAATTTGGGGTGTCAGTCCCAGTGGTTTTTCCCTTAATAGGGTTTCCAAATTAAAATTCATGTGTTATGTGTGTATGATTCATTTATTTACTGTTTTGCATCTTACATAGCTAACTCTGGATTGATCGATATACTCTGCTTATTTACTGAGTTTTGGTAAATAGTTATACTGCTTATCGGTAATTAAGAAAGAATAAGGATTGACAGAGAAAACTAACAAACAGTTAATCATTATTAGTATTTCATGGCATGCATCTTGTAGGGACACAATAATCTGAGATTTATTGATTGGTGGTCAAGTTTGAAGGATAAATTTTTGAGGCCACTGATTCACCCCCCCTCTCAATTATTACTAACACCAAGACCAATCCATGTAAGTTTGGTTCACTCTTGTATACATATTATTTTATGTTCAGAAGTTTTTCCCTTCCAAAGGCACAATTGTATGGAAAAAGGACAGACCCATAGTTTATTAGATAAATGAATTCATAGTAGAATTAGGAGATAATTTTGAGAGCATCATGGATGCATACTTTGAGAGTTTTAGAGAGAAGATGCAGAATAGATACAGAATTCCTAAACAATTGGTAGAAGACTATAAGAATGATATTTACTTCCTAGTTGACTGTGACAAGGTATACATTCAAGCAGTAAAGCCTAGGGTTGCATGGGTGAAACCTCTTGCATATGAGGTTAACATAGATGAGACCAGAGACATCATTGAAGCTCTTGTGAGTGAGCCTGTTGATCCCAAAGCACCATATTTTGGTACTTATGAAGAATCAAAGGGAAGAATATCTTTGTAAAGTGAGATTCCTAAGATCTTGAAGAGAGGAAGGAAGAGAATTGAGAAGATTGGAAAGAAATATGGCAAGCCTTCTGACTCTCCTCTTTCAATCATTGAAATAAAAAGAGATGACATAAAGATAGAAGATGATGAATCTAAGAAAGAAGAAGAGGTAGAAGCAGATCCTCCTAAGAAGAAGAGGCTAGCCCCAAAGAAGACACCTAAGGCCTCTACCCCTAATTCTTCTAGATCCAGAAGAAAACTAAGATTACCTAAGGAAGATGAAGATGAAGAAGATATAGTCATATTCAAGAAGCCACCACCTACCTTTGAGCAGAGGATTAAATATTTGAAAGGAGGCAGTGGTATGGATCTCTCAAATCATTGAAGTATGATACCAGAACCAAAGATGAGAAGAAGATGATTGAGGATGAATTAGTAGAGGAAATGGCAAGATAGAAGTATGATCCATCTGAATTGAAAAGCCATATGACTGAAGACCTTCTCAAGGCAATCAAAATTCACTAGCACAATGTAGCACAAATTGAAAAGGACATCAGAATGGAAACCTTGAAGAAAATCATGCTACTATAACTAGTAAAAAGGAAAAAGATGCTATGACTCAGTATGAGAGTAATCACACTCCAAGGTTTAGGAATTTTCAAATCTTAAACAATAAAATATAAGATGTTGTGCAGGCCGCAACAAAGATATGGAACAATTTTTGAAATTAAGGAAGAATATAAGGCAGAGAAATAGAGTACAGACCCTCTTGTATAGGACAAAGAGGAAGAGTTACTTAAGGTTTAGACAATTGAAGAATCTAATGCTGAATATATTGTAGTAGAAGTGATGGCATCCCTGCCCCAATCACCTATTAAGAAAATCATATCTCCGTGCAAGGAAAATACTATAGAATCTACATCAATTCAAGTAGGAACCAAGGATCAGGCTCTACCTACTACTGGGCCAATCCAAACCAAGTCACAAAAGGATATTGTGAATGTCTCTACAGTTGATACAGATCCTACAAAATGTGCAAAGAATATTAATGACCTATTCTAACTGAATACTGAGAACAACACTGAGGATGGAAAGGATAAGGATGATGATGGGAAAGGAAAATAAATCCTTCCTTCACCTCATCCCAAGGTCAAGGGTAAAGAAAAAATCATTGATGAAATTGATCTTGAGGAAGACATTGTGATTCCTAATTGGGATCTTTCTAACCAGACATTCGAGCAAATGGATATACTTGGTGAGATGTGGAAGAAAAGAGCAAGACAACAAAATCTCTAAGTTGGGAAGAAAAGGAATAGAGTACTGGAAGATATCAAAGGTATATTCCTTGATTCTCTAGAAATTGAAGTCAATAAGAATGACTCTATTATGGACCAACTTGTTAACATAGTTCACAAGCTGAACAAAAATCCTAATGGTCAAGAGAAATTACTGCAAAAGGAAGAAAGGAAATTTGAGAATAAGGTTCTAGAGAATGTTGCAGGTAAAATTGCAATAGATCAAGTAAAGCTAACAACTATCATTATCTCTCTAGAAACCACTGTGAACAATGTTGTATCATTATATGTAAAGTTGAGTGATACTTCCAAATTTACCATGGAAATCAAGAACAAGATGACAAAAATAGACAATGATTTAAAGGCAATTGCAAACTAGTTGGCACTTGACCCAAGTTCTAGCTTAGCACATTTTGTCAAGATCAAGAATCTTACTAATTTGTAGGCAGAGTTACTAAGGGAAGAAAGTAGAACAAGGGAATCCCTTACAGCTATACAGAGCCAACTCCTTCCACACATGGATGTCATGTAGAAACATATCACTCATGCAAAGACACTCATACATGATAACAAATTTTTAGTTGCAGAGCTTATGATGGAGTTGTCAGCATAGATTAAGATTGAGTTGCACATCCTGAAGGTGCTGCAAGATAATTGGGACAATACTTTGTCTCAAAATTTGAAGGTACATTGTGATTTCCTGTCATATTTTGGTATTACCTTGTAGTTATGATTTTTGGCATTTGTGTCAAAAACAAGGGGGAAAGATAGGAAATATATGTATATATACAAGGAGAAAAGATAGGATATATATGTATATGTAGACACCTAAAACTGGGCAGGTGTCCTAGAATTAACCAAATCTGCAAATCTCAACCAAATGCTCTAGTTTTCATCAAAATGGATCAAAATCAAATCAAATGGACATTTATCAATCAAAGTGGACAAAATCAATTTAAATCAAAGGATTAATTAACCATGACATCAAATGATCAAATATAAGCCTAAAAGGATCAATCAAAATTATATAATTGATTTTAATTAATTAATTGTATATCTTTAATCAAAAATCAAATTGAACCTATTCATCCCTACATGGCTAATTTAATTAATTGATTGAATTAAATAATCCTAATATATTTCAACATGAATTTGAGCAACCAATGGGAATTGAGAACACAAAGCACATGGATCTCTCTTAAATTTAAATCTCAATCACTCATTTTCAACTTTGAATCTCAATCACTCAAATTTGTCCCTTTGTCTCAACCTTTGAGACAATCATTTAAATTGTCCCCCCATTTGAAACCATCTCAAAGTATTTCACTCAACCAAGGCTTAATCATGATCAAGTAACTCTACCCCTACAATTGGGAATTTGCTATAAATACAAGCCATTTTAAAGCATAATCATATCCTAGAGATTCGAATGCAAAGCATCAAACATATAGCCATTTTTATAGCAAAGTTGAGAATAATTGAGAGAGCATTATAGAAATTGAGCATTATGGAGAGAATTTTAGTTGCATTTGGATTTACTATTATCATCATTTGAAAGAATTGAGCTAGATTTAGGCATACATTTTTATCAATTTCTCATTCGAGGATTTTCACTAGTAGAGATTAAGGCTAAGAGCTTTACTAGAATACTAGTTAGAGAACCATGAGATGATTATTGATTTACTTACAATTATTTAGCTTAAATTGTTTATATTTTTCCATACAATTGTAGCTAAATAAACTAATCTCATGAAGGTGTAATTAATTCACACACAAATGGTGCCCACCGTGGGGCTTTAGGCCTCTCAATCATCGTTTTTCAAAGTTTTATATGTGTTTTTCTTCACTTTATGAAAATTTTATAGATTTTCAGAGAAGTGATGCCTATGAACATTCTAATGATGCCTAACAGAAGTTAAACGATGCTTGCAGAAATCTTTCTATTTCTGTCTTTATTCTTTTGTCACCTTTGAGATAAATTGTCACGCCTATGAGCATAAAGCATCGCTTGTGACTCGGGAAAAGCCACCTACAAACTATTCTTTGACACCTAGTAGCTTTTTTTTTGCACAATTTACAGGTTTCTTTACCGCCTATCATTTAAAGTTTCACGCCTAGCAGTTTTTAACTAATGCTTAAGTCATTAGAAAGTAACGCCTATGTTGTTTTAAGTAACGCTTAGGAACAGTTAAATGACACCTCCTAGCTGTTAAATGCCGCCTACTACTTTCTATATTCTTTTACTGATTAATCATTAAATTTAGATTTTTAATTCTCTGTCTGTGTTTTTTTTGTAGATGAACATGCATCTGAAAGTGCAGTAGCCAGAAATCAGGGTTACAAATGAAAGCAAAGAGGTAAGAGCTGTTAAGAAATACTCTAAAGATTTGCATAACGCTAGTATTTTGGAGAATTTAGAGGTAGAATAACACGTGTATGATCATTACATAAAATTTAGTAGTGCATACAAGAAGAAATTTACCACTCTTAACTAATTTGATGCTTTAAGTTCTTAAAAGTTGATTTTTGCAAAATTTACCAAAAGAATTTATTTGAATTTTTGCTTTGCAAGTTTTTCTTCCCTTTGTTCTTTTGTGTTGACTAACTTGTTGGTGGAGCTAGAGTGGGAACTATCTCCACTAGGTGAGTAAGAAAAAAAAGAAAAAACCTCAAAAAAGAGCCTACTCATTGCTAGCTTCGAAAGAGGTATTTTTCTTATCAAGCTTGTTTTCTCTTAACTTGTGGCATTTCTTTTAAACTAGTCTAAATAGGGAAAACCCTGTTATTGTACATATTGAACAAAGCATTAGGCATATGCTCTCAACTTCTTGCAAGTTGATAAAAAATTCAAACATGTTACATTTGAGGTGGTAGAAAGAAAGGGAGGAAATTAACCACACACTTCAATTATAAGAACCTCTTTGTAACGAGGTTGAAAAAGAACCATTTTGTTTGAAGTATTTTGAACAAGGAACAACAATAGGGATATGCTCTTCAATTTTTAAGTGAATCAAATTCCCAAACTTGTTGAACTAAGTTAAATTTCTTGCTTTCCTATATATGCTAGTTAAAATAGAGCTTTAGAGGGCCTGCCTCCTAAGAATTTCCTTACGAGGATGGTGAGAGGGAACGACCCAAAGTGGGAGACAATTGCTTCTGTCACAATACTATCTGACCCACTATAAATAAATGCATTCTTCCTTAATGGGAAGGTGAATAAATTGTGTGCAAGTCTCTTCACTTCCTCGAGTAGTCCTTCGGGATTGCACAAAATTGTACTTTTGTGCATGTGGGAAGCCTGAAAGGGGGTAAAAGAACTTGGCATAGTTTAGAATGGAGGTGATCATTAAATCCCAATTAAATAGCAATCCTACCTTTTAGAACCAAAGTGTTTAAAAGCCAAATCTGACTTTAGGTAGATTGCATGGAAGATATTCTTGTGCTGTACATGTTAAAATGACCAAGAACATACACATTTAGTGTTGTTTTAGGGACATGATGCAAAATTGATGTGTGTGTTGCATTTGTATTTCAATTTTAAAGCAAGAATATCCTGGAGATCTGAACAACACTTTAAAACTTTAAAAAAAATCAAATTTCTAAGATAAACAATCTGGATCTGCATAGTGCTTCCTATGAACAGTTAAAAAATGCCTGTGATATTTTAAAAAAAGCCTGGAAGCAATTAAATACCATGTAAGTCACTGGAAAGTGATGCCTGGAAACTGTTAAACAACGCCTATCAATGGGAAAAATCTGCCTGCTCAACTGCAAAGTGTTGCCTACATAAATTTGAGTCAACACCTGTTAAGAGTTAAATCAGGCCTACACACAGGCAAGTGACACCCAAAAACAAAGAGGAGAAAATAGTGGATATTTCCCAAAGGCTTGGAGAAAATTGGATTTCATTCTTGAGTACCCTTTTGGGTTTACTATTTGTTCATAAGTTCAAACTGATCAGAATCCCTAGTTTTGGACATTTTGCAAAAAATCATAAGGGATTGATTAACATAAGTGAGAAAGCCAACATTTTTAATGCAATTCATGTCCATGTTAGCTTTTACTCAATCTCACTACATTAAAAACACCCTGCAATCAGACGGGTCATATCTAAGGCAAGAGCTTCCTTTTCCAAGCGACACGTTCACTTCTTTGAGACTAATGCAAGAACCTATAAGAGAAGAGGAACCAACTATGTCTTTCCCCTTTGGAAACATGGACCCCAATAAAATAAACCATGCTAATAAGGATATGAATAAAAATGGAGGTGGTGCAGTTGATAACAATAACAATAATGGAGGAGGAATTGACCCTAATAACCAAGGGTTAAATAATAACAATAATGAAGGAGCAATGGACCATAACAACCAAGGGTTAAATAACAATAACAACGGGGTAAATTTTGAACCTAATGATGAAGAAGAAACCAATGAAAAGGTTAAAGAAGCCATGTAAAGCCCATTCTTTATGAGACTCATGGAGAAAGTGTTGGATAGAGATAGGGAGAAGTAATTTTTAGAGCTAGCCCAAGTGGGTCTTAAACTCCCTCATGATTATGATGTCAATCAACTTAAACAAAAAAAATCCAAGGCAAATCCTATTGATATCATGAACAAACAATTTAAATTATTCCAAATGAAATTGGACACAATGAAACAAAGCGATGCTCCTAAAACCTTTTTCATTGAAGCTGTGTGTCTGTTTCCATTCAATAAAACCCTAATTATGGTCCCATTCCTAAATAATGTTGTTTTCCCTAAATACGATAAGTATGAAGGAGCATCCGATCCCCAAGATCATTTAAGGGAATTTTTTGCATTAATTCTTGATTTTATGCATGATACAATGTATTTAATGAGGTTGTTTCCTAGGAGTTTAGGAGGCATGACAATGGAGTGGTTTTCCAAGTTACCCTCCGGCATCCAAACTTTCAAAGAATTGGCCTCCAAATTTGTGACTCATTATTCCTACAATATCAAACATGAGGTTACGATGATAAATTTATGTAATACCAAGCAAAGAGAAGGAGAAGGATTCCTAATTTTCTTACAATGATGGAGAGCGGTATTCTCTAGATACCCTCGAAGTGTACCTAAAAAAAAGAAGGTGGACATCTTTATTAATAGCTTGACTAATGAGATGAATTACTGGTTAAGGTTACAATTTCCTAGGTCTTTCCAAGACCTAATTGAGAATGGGGTTACCACAGAAGAGGCATTGGTTAAAAGTGGAGAACTTAAGCTTTATAAAAAGACCAACAACAATACCTCCAATAACAATCAAAATTGAAATCCTCCTAAAAATAACCGGTTTTGGATGAGGAATAACAACAAAGGAGTAGTCAATGATGGAGTTGTAGAGGAAAATAATTTGAAGGCCACCCCTTTCAATCTTACAAAAGTATCCACTCAAGATAACAATGTAACTCAAGAACCCAAAGTACCTTTCAACAAAAATACTAACAATAATAACTTTGGGAACAACCAAGGGGCTAACAATCCTAAGACATTCACACCTTTGGGTGAACCACTTGAGAAGGCATTGAGAACCCTCATTGCTAATAAGATTATTGACTTACCTAGGGCTCAACCATATGAACCACAAATCAAACCTACATGGTGGAGTGAGTCTAGTCATTGTGAATACCATAGGAATCGAGGACATAAAACAAATGATTGCATGTGTTTGAGACACGTAGTGCAATATATAATTGACAATGGTGTTATTAAGGTAGAAGGGCCTCAAAATAATGAAGACCACATGGCATTTAAAACTGCTTTCTACAAACATGAAAAGGGTGAATCTTCCAATGCTCACAATGGAGGGAACAATGGCAACAATTTGAGAGGAAACAACAATGTAAACTTTGCCCATAGCTATGAAAATATTATTAATTCTCTATCTGGACATGATAGTACTATCAATGTTGTGGTAATAAAAGAACAAACTAATCAAGAGACCTCTAATGTTGTAACTAGGAGGCAGGAAGCAAGAGTTACCCTACAAGGAAGTGCCCCTAAAACTTTTTGTCTGACTTCAACAACTACTTTGGCTAAACCAACATCTTATTCAATAAAGCCTTATAGTTTGGTGGATCAATTGCACAAAAATCCAGCACAAATATCTATCTTTGAGTTTTTTAAATTATCTCCTAATCACAAAGAAATCTTGGAAAAATCCCTAGTGGAGACTAATGTTCCTATAACCTTGGAGGAAGATAAGTTTCAAAATATGGTAGGACATCTCATAGCTCCTCATTGTCTTTCATTCTCTGAACAAGATGATATGTTTATTACCCACCCTCAAAATTTTCCCTTGTATATAGAAGTGTTAACTTAAAGGCATAGGGTTAAGAGAGTTCTCAGGATCCGGTATTAATATTTTCACATTGAACCTTTTCAAGTCTGTAGGGATATCCGAATCATCCATTGATCCCAAAAATAAAATTACTATTAAGGATTATGATGAGGAAGAAAGGTCTTCAAAAGGCATGATTTTTTTACCTATTCAAGTGGGACCTATCAAAAAATATACCATATATCAAGTTCTCTACATGAAATTAACTTATAATATCTTATTGGGAAGCCCTTGGATTCGTGAGATACAAGCGGTACCTTCTACTTATCATCAATGCATAAAGTTTCCACATATGGTTGAAGAGATCACAATTGGAGGAGATTCTAATCCCTTTCAATATTGCAACACATTGAAGCCAAGTCATGAACTATTTATTCCTCACAATAGGGAAGGAGTCATCCCTAATGTCACTAATGAGGAACATAAAGAGGAAAGTTTGAAGTTGACATGAAATGCTACATCCACCTCAAACCCCAATCAAACTAACTCAACTACATCAACTAAGAGAAAGGAAAAGATGAGTTATGAGGGTCAAAATTCACATGATAATTTATTTAAGACTTCTACATTGAAGATGGAAATTTTGAAACCTTCCAAGGAAGAAAGACAACAAGCCAAGAACGATCAATATCAAAAGATGAATGAATTGATGCATAAATTTGAAAAAAAATGTAGAATCAACTCCAAGGGAGTGGGGGAATATTCCATTTCCCTATTTGATTTACCAACCTCTCCTATGACACATGGAAAACCATCAAGTCTTATCCCCCTCATAAATATAACTCTCATTTTGTGAGAGAGTGACAAATCTGCCTTAGAAAAAGAGGACAATGAAGTACTACAATGGCTCTACAAGGAGGAAGCCACTTCAAATAATACCATGGAAAGAGTACAACACATCAACATTCAAACCAATCAATATGGAAAAGGGTATCAAATTATGCAAAAAATGGTATATAAGGGAAGAGGGCCCTTAGGAGTCAGGAATAAAGGATTTCTAGAACCCATTGAACCAGCTTGGAGATCAAAAGAAGAGAAATAGGGAATATTTTTTCAACACAAAGGAGAAAGTTCAAGTCCAATGCATGATTTTCATGAACTTGTGCACATGGTAGGTTTCGAGAGTGAAGATGATTCTAGGGATTATGAGTGGGATTCCTTTTCTGAAGAGTCTTTTCATGACATATAAGTTGATATTATTCACACATATACAAATATTCCCAATATCACAAAACAAGACAATGAACATCAAGGTTCGAGTTCTACACAAGTGTCAAGTGAACCTAAAAAATCTAATATAGGTCAAGAATCTAGGAATAATCAATGGATAGGTGAACCTTGGGTACCTTTGTGGGGGTGATTCAAATTTTGTATTTAATCCACATGCTTTATTTCCCATGGAAATCAACGAGGAATCTAGTGAAGGAGATTTTGATCCTACTTCCACGGAACATCTTGAGGAAGCCCATGTCATAGACCTAAGTGATACAATGTACGAACCTTAAAATGAGGTCATGACCCTCAACCCTTCAAATGACAATTTTCCAAATGAATCCTTAGCCTTAATTCACCCCGAACTCATTGATTGGGATTTATCTTAACCAAATGACTTATTATACTTCCCCAATGACCTTGAAATGTCCCAATACCTAAATGTGGTTGAGCCATCTTCTTCCTTTAATGAACACACTCTGGACATAATGATAGAGGCAGGGATCCAACCTCTCAATCCACAAAATAAAAGAAAAAATACAAAAAAATGAAAAGGTCTAGTGGTGAAAACCACCATGTGGTAGTGCTAGAACCTATAAAAGTAAAAATATCAGATGTTTCCAAAGGTGAAAACCCAATTGTGGAACCTAAGGAAGAGAGGTTGGATACCCTACCTAAACAAGAAGATGAGAGGTCATCCATCCTTATTGAACCAATGGAGAAAGTTAACATTGGCACTGAAGAGGATCCCAGGTTTATTCATTTAGCAACATCTTTGAGTCCATCAGAAAGGAAGGAGTTCATCGAATTATTTCAAGAAAATCATATTAAATTTTCATGATCTTATGCTAACATGCTAGGGTTAGATTCAAGCTTTATAATGCATCATTTAAGTGTGAAACCCGTAAAGCAAAAATTAAGAAAGTTGCACCCTCATGTGGCACTTTTAGTAAAAGTAGAATTGGAAAAGCTACTCAAGGTTGGATTCATAAGAGTGATTGCATATGCAGAATGGATATCAAATATTGTACTGGTCACAAAACATGACAAATCCATTAGAGTTTGCATGGATTTTAGAGACCTTAATCTTGCTTTCCAAAAGATAATTTTCCGCTACCTAGCATTGATGCTATAGTAGACTTAACAGTAGGTCATTCTATGTTTTCCTTGATGGATGGATGTAGTGGATACAATAAAATTCAAATTGCACACAAAGACCAAGAAAAGACAGCTTTTACATGCCCATTAGGAACCTTTTGTTGGAATGTGATGCCCTTCGGCCTCAAAAATGTCAGAGCAACTTACCAAAGAGAAATGACCACCATCTTCCATGATATGATGCATACTTTTTTAGAAGACTACATGGATGATATTCTACCAAAATCACATGAAAGAAAGGATCACTTACCAATATTAGAAAATATCTTCACAAGGTTAGAACAATTCAAACCGAGACTCAATCCAAAGAAATGTGCTTTTGGGGTGCAATCCAGCAAACTCTTAGGTTACATTGTTTCTGCAAAAGGCATTGACGTAAATCCTGAGAAAGTGCAAGCAATAATGGACATGGAAATTCCTGAGAATATTAGCCAAATGAGGTATCTTAAGGGAAGGCTTCAATCTATAAGGAGATTCATTTCCTAATTGGTAGAAAAATGTCATTCATTCACAAGGTTGCTACATAAAGACACCATTTTTACATGGGATGAGGAGTGTGACAAAGCTTTCACATTGTTGAAAACATTCTTGGTGAATCCACCCATCTTGATGTCACCTATCAAAGGTAAACCCTTATTACTTTACATATCAGTAACGGAGAAATCTTTAGGGGTCCTATTGGCACAAGAAGACAATGAAGGAAAAGAAAGAGCCATTTACTACTTGCGTAGAACATTGATAAAATATGAATTGAATTATAGCTTCATGGAAAGGGCTTGCCTAGCAGTGGTGTTTCCCTCTCAAAATCTTAGACATTACATGTTGATGTTAATTTAAAAACGGGTGATGGTACTTAATGAGTTTGACATTGAGTATGTGGATAGGAAAGCAATAAAGAGACAAGTGATTGCTGATCAGTTGGCCGAACATCCTTTAGAGTCTACACATCCAATTCAAGTAGAGTTTCCTTATTCATAGATTGTTAATGTGGAAGCAAAGACATGGACCTTATATTTTGATGGATCCTATACTCAAAGTGTTTCAGGGGCAGGAATTCTTTTGATAACACCTCAAGGTTACAAAATTCCCAAATCTTACAAACTATTGTTTCCTTGCAAAAATAATATTGTTGAATATGAATCTTTGGTCATAGGTCTCAAAATAGTCTTAGAATAGAATGTCACAGAATTGCAAGTTTATGGAGATTCTTAATTAGTCATCAACCAAATCAATGATGAATACAATACCAAAGATGAAAAATTGATGCCATATAAAAGGATGGTGGATGATTGGAAAAAATATTTTTCTTTGATAACTTTTGAGAAAATTCCAAGAGAAAAAAATAGAGCAGCTGATGCAATGGCTACCTTGGCTTCATTACTCCAAATTCCTGATCAGAATGCGAGGTACAAATTCTTGGAGGAAGAGTTGGAAAAACTGACATTTGACTTACCTGATACCCAAATAATTCCCTTCTTAATGGACATGAATCACCTTGGTATGGACCAATTTACACTTATCTTAAAAACCAAACCTTACCTGTGGACCAAAACCAAGCTCAAAAATGACATTTCATACGACAACCGGCTGGTTATACCATCCTATCAGACACATTGTATCATAAAGGTCTTGATGGAATGCTCCTTAGGTGTTTAGAGGAAGAGGAATCAAGATTAGCTTTAAGAGATGTCCATGAGGGTATTTGTGGGTCTCATTCGAGTGGATTAAATTTAGCTAAGAAAATCCTTCGCATGGGGTATTTTTGGAAAACCTTAGAGAAAGATTCTTGTCAATTTGTGAAAGTTTGTGCTAAATGCCAATATCATGGAGACATGATCCATGCACCAACACAAGAATTGCATCCATTTATCATACCATGGTTGTTTTATCAATGGGGTTTTGATCTAATTATCATAATTCACCCACCATATTGTAATGGACATAAATACATCCTCACAATGACATAATATTTCACTAAATGGGTAGAGGTTGTTCCTTTGACAACTACAACGGGAAAAAATATTTCCATGTTTATCCTTAATAGCATCATTTGTAGATAAGGTATTCCTCATGTCATCATCATGGACAATGGAAAACAATTCAAGAACAAAGATGTGGATGAACTTTGTGAAACATTTCATATTATTCATCATTCTTCCTCCATTTACTATCCTCGAGGTAATGGACAAGTTGAGGCTACAAATAAGAACATCCTCAAAATATTGAAAATATCGGTTGATAAGTCAGGAAGAGATTGGCATATTTAGATAAACCCAACATTGTGGGCCTATAGAACTAGTATCCGAACACCAATAGGAGCTACACCATTTTCCTTGGTTTATGAGGCCGAAGTTGTTTTACCCCTAGAAGTTGAGATTCCATCCCTAAGAGTATCACTACATGGATTAATCACTGATGAGTATTATAGGGTTTCCCAACTTCAACAATTGGAATTGTTGGAGGAACATCAAACACAAGCATATGATCATTTGAAGGTATATAAAAATAGAATTTCAAGAAACTATAACAAGAAAATCAAACATAGAACCTTTCAAGTGGGAGACTTAGTGTTAAGAGAAAACCCTAAACATCAGGCTGATAGAGAAAAGAAAGGCAAATGGGAAGCAAATTGACTTCGTCCTTTTGTAATCATTTCTTCTTTTAGAATAGGAACCTACAAACTAGCTGGTTGTGAAGGGGATGAGTTACAGGAGCCCATAAATAGCATCCATTTAAAGAGGTTTCATACCTAGTTAGATGAAAGAGTATCAGATGAGTGTATCAGATGAGTTAGCATCTCATTTGTACATATCCTCATTTCATCCATCATTTTTGCATAATAATAATAAAGTATCTCAGTTGAATTGTTGCATTCTAGGTTTCATATTTCCCTACGTTTGACACATTGAAAAACACTTGAAATTTTTGATGATTTTCATTGACCTTTTCAAGTCATGTTCTTTTTAGATAATCGATGATGTTTCTACTAGATTGGCGATGATGGAGACATGATTTTTTCTTGACTTTTGTGTGACTATTTTGAGGAAGATCCCCTAACTTGTGTGAATTCTTCTAATGACATGGTCATCAAAGAACCATCGAGGACATTCATATAGGAAGGGGGATTAACCTTTGTTTGTTTATGCAAAAGAATACCTTGGCTATTTTGATCTTCCATGTCTTAATACCAAAATCCACTTGAAACATTGAATCCGTTGAAATTGGTATTCATACTCCCATAGTTGGTTATTCAACTAGTGAGGGTTGTACTAGTTTCCTAAAAGATTACCAAAATGTGATTAAAAGTGGTATTCATATCATCATGATGTGGTTAGTGATGGTTGTACTTGCTTTTTAGTCCCACAATTCTTAATGATGAAAATATATCTATTTTGCAGTTCTTTCACAAAAAACTAGTGACAATTAGTTGCATTGCATTGCATTTTCATGATAGATTAATTGCATTGTTTCAAGTATTTTTTCCAAGTGAAGGGGGTTAATTATTAATATCTTGATTCATAAATAATTTGGTGGGATTCAATTTTAAATTATCCTTGGTTCAAATCAATGATGTGAGATTATCTTATGCATTCATTCATTCATTCATACTGTTAATCATTATCTTCGTATCAGAAAAAGAAAGACAAGAATCATTAATCATTATTCCTTTTCATACATTTAGTTAAGGATTTCATTTCATATCAAAATTGAATACATAAAATTCATAATTCATAACATAACTGATGCAGGAGCATCTTGGGTCATTGACAATCCTGCACAACCAAAAAGATGTTTTTCTTTCAGTTCTTTAATTTGTTCTTTGTCACTTAGGTTTTGTTTCTCAGGCATGCTTGTTTATGTTGTTCAGACATGTTTACCAATGAATTTTGGTGATGCTTTACCAACACATTTCAGGGATGCTTTACCGACGGATCTCGGTTATGCTTTACCGACGGGTTGCTGATTTTCAGTAACCATATGCCTGAGACTATTATTTTGGGAGTTGGAGCTTTGGCCGACTTCTTTAGTTAATTCTGATGGCTTAATTTATTTGGGATCTCTCATTGGGATCTATGTGGAGCTAAATATGGGTCTCTCTTATAGATTTGTGTGCCAACCTCTTGTGGTGGAATCTTATATATATTTGGTTGTATGTTCTTAGGGAGATATGATTCTTAGAGCAAGAAGGAAAATGTTTAGATATTGAGATCAAATTCTGTGATCTCTGTTGTATTAATATCTTATTGTAATTTATCGAATATATGGCCAAAACTAAGAAGGCCTTACAGCCTGGCGTGTAATGATTTTGATCAAGTTAATATAAAGGATCTTTATGCTTTCTTCTCTCACTCTGTTGTTTGGCTTCTACATAGTGTCTACAAGCTGGTTTGGTAGCTGGGAGTGCCCTTGGCCCCTCCTACTAACCCTCCTTGCGTCAAGTGGTATCAGAGCATGGTGAGATCTAGTTCCTTCTTGAAACCCTAATTCATAGTTGGTATTGTTGTGGGGTAGTAGATTGTGATCTGACCTCCAATTGCAAAGGGATTCAAGATGGTTCGTGGGAGAGGAAATGCTCATCCAGGTCTAGCTGATATGCTTAGACAAATGGATGCTAGACTGGAAGCTATTGAAATAGCCCAATGCAAAGGAAGACATCTTGATGATGTTGGTGATGATGAAAATGAAGAGGTTCAAGGTGAAGTTGCACCTGCACCTATGATGAATTAGGAAGAAGAGTGATTCCTGAGAGCCTTGACAAGTTTGAAATCCACACCCCAATTCAATCCTCCTGAGTACAATGGAAAATTAGATTCTGATGAATTGATTGACTGGATAAGAGAGATGGGAAATTATTTTCAATATGAAAATGTGGCAGAGGATAAGAAGGTGAAGATTGCAACCACAAAGCTGAAAGTTCATGCATCCCTATGGTGGGAACATCTGCAACTGGATTGGAAGAAGAAGGGTAAAGAAAAAATCAAGGTATGGGATAAGATGGTAAAAAAATTGAAAGGCAAGTTTCTACCTTGTGATTATCAGATTAACCTGATTAGGAGAATGCAAAGCTTGAAGTAGAAGGATAAATCTGTGAAAGACTATACTGAGGAATTCTATAGATTGGACATCAGATCCGGACATGTTGAAGATGAAGTGGAAAGAGGTCTAAGATACTTGAATGGCTTGAGAAGTTCCATACAAGATGAAATTAGTTTGGTCAAGATGGAAAGCATTGAGGAGGCATACTAATTTTCCCTAAAAGCTGAGGAAAAGTTGAACAAAAGATATGAACAAAGACAAAGAGGCAGGGGAGGTACATTCCCTAGAGGAAGAGATAGATCTTAGGGTGAAAACAATAGTTCTGAAGTAGACAAGTCAATTTCAGACACATCTCAAGATAAAGGAAAGACTGAATGGAAGGGAGGAAATTCATACCGAGGAAGAGGTAATTACTCTAGACATGGTTATAGAAGAAAAGGATTCCAAGTTACTTGTTACAATTGTGGTGAAGAAGGACATAAATCCTTTGAATGTACACATGAAAAAAGGAAAGGCAGTAGTAGAAGAAATGCATTGGTACAAGAGGAGTCACCAAATGAATCTAAAAAGGAAGGAAATTTCATGATTCAAAGGATACTATGGAGTGAGAAGGATAAGAAAGATCCGATCAGGAAAATTTTGTTCAAGACTAGTTGTAGAGTTGAAGACAAAGTTTGGAAAGTGATTGTTGACAGTGGAAGCTCAGAGAATCTAGCATCTAAGAAATGGTTGCAGATTTGCAGTTGGAGAGGATGAAACATCCAAAACCCTATCAGATCTCATGGATCAAGGATGATCATACATTAATGGTAAGTGAACAATGTTTTGTGAATATGAAAATTGGGAAGTATTATGATAAGGTGTTATGTGATATTATGCCTATGGATTGTTGTCATATTTTGTTGGGTAGACCTTGGCAATATGATAGACATGCTATACATGATGGAAGATTGAATAGATATTCTATTTGGGTTGATGGTAAGAAGCAAGTTTTCTTACCTTTGATTGAAGAACCTATTGGTGAGATATTTACATCTATGAAAGTTTTTCCGATGGAAGGTGGACAGTTTGTTAAGGACATGAAGAAAAATGATATATGTTATGCTTTGGTTCCTAACAAACCAAGTAAGAATACAAAAGATGACTTTCCTGCAGAAGTTGGAAAATTTCTCACTGAGTACAAGGAGATAATTTTAGATAATATACCTTATGGTTTCCCACCAATGAGAGATATTATTCACTGTATGGATCTGATTATTGGAGATAGTTTACCAAACATAGCACCACATCGATTAACACTGACCGAGAATGAAGAGCTTAACTGACAAGTTCATGAATTGTTGAACAAAGGCTTGACCTGAGAAAGTTTGAGTCCATGTACAGTACTTTTTGTATTGGAACCTAAGAAGAATGTAGAATGGATAATGTGCATTGATTCCAGAGCAATCAATAAGATAATAGTGAAGTATAGGTTTCCTATACCGAGAATGGAAGACATAATGGATAGTTTTAGTGGACCAAAGTATTTTACCAAAATTGATTTGAAAAGTGGATATCATCAGATCAACATCAGAGAAGGTGACAAATGGAAGACTTATTTCAAGACAAAGGAAGGTTTGTATGAGTGGTTGGTTATGCCTTTTGGTTTAACTAATGCACCCAGTACTTTTATGAGGTTAATGAATGAATTTTTGAAGAAATTCTTGAATAAGTGTGTGATTGTATACTTGGATGAGATTCTGATATTCAGTAAGACTAGAGAAGAGCATTTGATGCATATAAGGCAAGTGTTGCAGAGATTGAAAGAGGAAAAGTTGCTGATAAATTTGAAGAAATGTTCCTTCATGAAAGAAGAGCTTGTATATTCAGGTTTTATGATTTCAACTGATGGTTTGAAGTTGGATCCAGGGAAGGTTGAAGCCATAATGAGTTGGCCTACACCTAAAAATTTCAGTAAGGTAAGATCATTTCATCGATTGGCAAGTTTTTACAGGAAGTTCATCAGAAATTTTAGTTCTATTTGTAATGCTATGACTGAAACAATGAGAGGAGACAAAATATAATTCAAATGGACACATGGAGCTGATAAGAGTTTTTAAACTTTGAAGCTAAAGGTTGTTGAATTACCTGTGCTAGCATTACCTGATTTCAATAAGGTATTTCAAGTTGAATGTGATGCAAGTGGAAGTGCAATTGGAGTTTTATTAACTCAAGAAGGAAAACCTATTTCTTTCTTTAGTGAAAATTTGAATGATGCAAATAGGAAATATTTTGTCTATGATCAAGATTTCTATGTTATTGTGCAAGCTATGAAGAAATGGAGACATTATTTGATGCCAAATGAATTTGTGTTGTATACTGATCATAAGCCTTTACTTTATTTGAGTAGTCAGAATAAGTTGAATCAGAGACATATGAAATGGGTAGAGTATTTGCAGAGTTTTAAATTTGTGATTAAGCATAAGAGTGGAGTTTCTAACAGAGTTGCTGATGCATTAAGTAGAAGAAGGTCGTTATTGACTGAAATGAGAATTGAAGTTTTTGGTTTTGATGACATGAAGAATTTGTATGAAAGTGATCCTAATTTTTCAAAGAAGTGGAGAGTGTGCAGAGAACCTAATTCAAATCAATCAAGTATGAATATTATTTCATTCAGGAAGATATGATGTTCAAGGTATTCAGTTATGTATACCAAGAGGATCAATGAGAACTAATTTGATTAAGGAGAAACATAGTAGTGGATTGGATGGACATTTTGGTATTGATAAAACATTAAGTTTGTTGAAGGAGAGGTATTTTTGGCCTCAGTTGTACAAGGATGTTTAGAAATTTGTAAGAAGTTGTGGAGTCTATCAAGTTGCAAAATGAGTGAGTCAGAACACTAGTTTGTATACACCTATTACTGTTCCTGAGAAACCTTGGAGTAATATTAGCATGGATTTTGTTCTTGGCTTACCTAGGACAACAAGAGGTAATGATTCCATATTTGTTTTTGTGGATAGATTTTCTAAAATGACACATTTTATACCATGTAAGAAAACATCAGATGCAGTACATATAGCAGATCTTTTCTTTAAGGAAATTGTTAGATTGCATGGATTACCGAAGAGTATCATCTCTGATCGAGACAGTAAGTTTGTTAGCTATTTTTGGAGAACACTTTGGAAGAAGTTGGATATTGAGTTGAAGTTTAGTTCTACATTTCATCCACAGAATGATGGATAAACAAAGTTTGTAAACTGAAGTTTGGGTAATTTGTTGAGGTGCTTAGTTGGAGACACACCAGGCAATTGGGATTTGATGTTGGAACAAGAAAAATTTGCATACAACAGTTCAGTGAATAGAAGTACTAGAAAGACACATTTTGACATTGTTCATGGCACACAACCAAGAGGTATATCAAATTTGAGAGATATAGTTGGAGAAGAGAAAATAAGTGCTGAAGCAGAGGAATTTGCAGAATTTATGAAGATATTTCATGAAGATGTAAAATAGAAGCTGCAGAAAAGTAATCAGAAATACAAACAGAGTGCAAACAGATCAAGAAGACATAAAACATTTGAAGTTGGTGATGCAGTGATGGTTCATCTAAATAAAGGAAGATTTCATATTGGAACATATGGTAAACTAAAGATGAAGAAATTTGGTCCTTGCAAAATACTAAGAAGATTTGACAGTGGAAATGCTTATGAGGTTGAATTACCTAATGACATGGATATATCACCTATATTCAATATTTCAGACTTGTATGGATATCATGAACCTGATGAAGAAATGACAATACCACATGATTATCCTAAGAAATAGATAGAAGAAGTTGAAAAGGTTCTGAAACAGAAAATTGGCCGAAGCACAAGAGGAAAAGAATACATCGAATATCTGGTGAAGTAGAAGAACAGACTGATTGAGGACTTATCATGGATTTATCAATCCAAGTTGGATTCATTTCAGGTTGAACCTGATAAATGATTCAGATAATCATTTATTGTAACCCCAGGTGTCTGATGTAGGAGCATCTTGGGTCATTGGCAATCCTGCACAACCAAAAAGATGTTTTGCTTTCAGTTCTTTAATTTGTTCTCTGTCGCTCAGGTTTTGTTTCTCGAGCATGCTTATCTCTATTGTTCAGACATGTTTACGAATGGATTTTGGTGCTGCTTTACTGATGGATTTTGGTGATGCTTTACTGACAGATCTCGGTTATACTTTACTGACGGGTTGCTGATTTTCGGTAACCATCTACCTGAGACTATTATTTTGGGAGTTAGATCTTTATCCGACTTCTTCAGTTAATTATGATGTCTTAACTTATTTAGGATCTCTCATTGGGATCTCTGTGGACCTAAATCTAGGTCTCTCTTATGGATTTTTGCGCTGACCTCTTGTGGTGGACTCTTATATATATATTTGGTTGTATGTTCTTAGGGAGATATGATTCTTAGATCAAGAAGGTGAATGTTTAGATATTGACATCGAAGTATGTGATCTCTGTTGTATGAAGATCTTATTTTAATTCATCAAATATATGGCCGAAACTGGGAAGGCCTTACAACTTAGCATGTAATGATTTTGATCAAATTAATATAAAGGATCTCTGTGTTTTCTTCTCTCACTTTGTTGTTTGGGTTTCGCATTGTGTCTGCAAGCTGGTTTGGTAGCTGGGAGTTCCCTTGGCCCCTCCTACTAACCCTCCTTGGGTCAATAACATAGTTGCATTCATATCCATCTATATATATACAATCATTCATTGCATTACATCCATACATAAAATCAAAAAATCATATAGAATAATTGCATACACCATTTGCATTCATCTAATCTATATAATATATAAGGTACACTGCATCCATAACATAATAAAGAGTAAATGCATCCATAAAACATCATATAGACATGTGCATAAAGATATCTCACATCACAACATCAATATATCAAATAAAATCAAGGCAAGTCATCATATAAATGTCTATCAAATCATGATCCATCAAATCTATATACCAAGATACAATATCATCAACAAAATGATACATCAACAAAGTCCTGATCAAATCAATAAACATGATAACATAATACATCATCAAAAATGTGGATCAATATCCATATATCTCAAGACCTAGCAAGGGCACCTGACCTGTCACCTGTACCTGACCCATCCCCTATCCCATTAGGCCCTTTTTCATTTGATCTATCCTATTTGGTGTGTGGTCCCTGACTAGTGCTCGCAACACTAGGCCTCTATGCAATCATATAACGATAAACTGCTACATCATAACGACCACCTTATCTAGTTGAACAACCACTATTTTCATACCTATCTGTAATGTCTACACATCCTGAGTCAAGGCATCTATCACCTGTGGAGCCTGTTGTACGTGTGGTGCCTGGGGAGCCTGTACTGTAACCTATGGTGTAACTGATATCTGAGGAGGCACCTACTATGCCAGAATCTATCCCTGTACTAGAGGAACCTATTTTGTCTATACATGTGGAGGAACATGTGCTCATGGAGCCTGTCTCACAACTGCAATATGAGCCTATCGCCCAACTCTCTATCTCTATTTCCCCATCTTACTCCTAGTATCAGTTGTACCAACCCAGGTCCTTGGCCTTATCAAGCCTATCTGAATCCCCTACCTCTCACTCTGACATGTCCACTATGTGTCTGAGGTCTCACCCATCCTCTATCAATCACCCTCAAAACTCACTAAACTCTAGGAGTTTGTCGTCTCCTCCTACCACCACCACCATCACCTCCATCCCTGCCATCATCATCCGCGTCTAAGATAGGCTCCCCTAGATCAGTAAATCTCATGAATCTTATGCCTGGAGAACCACTCTCTATACTCCATGGACATCCCTGCATCTACAATATGATCCAACATGTCCCATATGATGAATATCACTCTATCAATCTCATAACACACAAACTGGAAATCAACCTGTACACCCCACATCGATCGCTCAGCCTGTACTCGTGCATATAAGGCCATACCTTGAGGCATGTCCTAAACTCAGCCATACTACCTAGAAACTCAGTCAAAAAAAATTCTCTCAATCACAAGTGGTGATCGACCAATCATCCATGTCGGCAAAAACATGTAAGGGAGCTCATCATCATCCTCCCACCAACCCTCGCATCCCAAATATGGTCTCCATACGACCTGATCCATATCATCAATCATCTGATGCCAATACTCTAGTTTTCCCAGATGATGTTGGACAACCATCCCACCATACAAAAAGGCATATGGACACCTACGGCCTTGAACATGCACTATTATCGGTCTAGTAATGGGTATATTCCCCATATCCATAACTGTAGAAAAATTGCACTAGCAGACACTGATGCAGTAGACCTATATACAATCTCATGTAAATCATGGTATAGCTTGGATAAAACACATGATCCCCAATCAAAACATCGAGGCTGTGAAACCAAATCCTCGAGAATGCAGCCCCATCCAATAGAGAATCCTCGACCTCATTGATCGGGAAGTAGTAAACCTCGTATCATAGTCCCTAAAACTGCTGGCAATGTTGGAAAAGAAGCAAACTACACCCATGTAATAGTCCCTAAAATAGCTATCAATAGACCCTGGTTCAGCTAAAACTGAGGGATGTCTAAAAGGAAACTCAAACTGCAAAGCTCAATAACATAAAACTCTGGATCCGTTAGCTCCTGAGCTAAATCTAGAATCCATGAAGCTAGATTTTGTACATACAATTTATGAAAATGTGCTTGTTTTGCAAATCAAGGGAATTATATCAGTATTTTTCTATCAGTGGATTATCCTAAGTCAGTCAATCTAATTCAATCAATCTTTGCACTTTTTGAGCGCAATCAACTTATTGTTCCTAAATCTAGATCTTGAGACGGGACCAATACGATTAGTTATCTATCCTATAAGTTTTCTATCCTATCAGATTGACAAATCAAACATTCATTGTTATGATTATCCTAATATCCTAATCACTTGTTTGCATTACTCCAACAGACCTATCTATCTTGGAAATTAATTTTTTAATCCAGATATTCAATCGCCGATAAGTTTGCGTGTTTCAAATCAAGTTTTCAACATTTTTTCCTATATGCTTCACTTGGCTAAGTGTAAGCGGAATTTTAACCTACACATCATTTTAAACATCATACATGTTGTTTTATCTATCAGAGGTGTGATTTCATTATCTACGCAGTATTTCATCAACCTAGGTGTCACTTAAGATTTCCTAGGCGACATTTAAATCTTAAGGGTTTATTGAGCGACATTTTAAACCTTGTTTGAAAAATTTGACCTAGCTCCTAGCCATGGTTTAACTATTCCTACATGTCATTTGATAGCGCGGAGGAAACATTTTACTACCCTAGGCTTCATTTAAACATTCCTAAGCGGTATTTTGCACAAAACAATCTAAAACGCATAAAAAATGACATAAATGCTATTCAAAACATGCAATAAATGCACTAGAAGGGTCAAAACCACTCACTAGAGGTCCATAATCCAAGGGTCTCTGATATCGACGTCCTCTCTCAAACCAGTGCTCTCGAATAGGTACCACCATGGCTGATAATCTCAACAGAATCAGAGCAAAATCTCAATAGTAAAAAGTGAAAATGAATAGTAAATTTGGGTTTTTCAACCTATTTAAGCTATTAAACCTAATTTTGGAGGGATTTTTACCCAGTGTGACCTAAATCTACATTTTCTGCAAACTGGGGCATGTTGTGCTATCATCGTCATCATTAATGTTTTCATAAATGAAATCATCTTGGATTTTGTTTTACATTAGTCTCATCATGTTTTGCATCTGTAGATCAATCTGCTTTCATTTTTGAGGGGGCATCATCATATCATCAAATCAGGGTTCTATATCAAATCTAGGACATTGAAAATTCAAACTTTTATTAGTGGGGCATTCTGTATCTTATCAAATCAAAGTTTCAAATCAGTTGTGAATCAAGTTTTATCAGTCAGATCAGGGTTTCAAATCAATCAGCTAATCAAGGTATCAATCAGATCAGTTCAATCAATCAATCAAGTATCGAATCAATGATCAGGACATGCAATTTTCTTTGAATCAATGTGCTTCGCACATCAATTCAAACAGGGGCATTTGTAAACACCTAAAACCAGGCAGGTGTCCTAGAATCAACCAAATCTACAAATCTCAACCAAATGCTCTAGTTTTCATCAAAATGGATCAAAATCAAATCAAATAGACATTTATCAATCAAAGTGGACAAAATAAATTTAAAGCAAGGGATTAATTAACCACAACATCAAATGATCAAATATAAGCCTAAAAGGATCAATCAAAATTATATAATTGATTTTAATCAATTAATTGTATAGTTTTAATCAAAAATCAAATTGAACCTATTCATCCCTACATAGCTACTTTAATTAATTGGTTGAATTAAATAATCCTAATATATTTCATCATTAATTTGAGCAACCAATGGGAATTGAGAACACAAAGCACATGGATCACTCCTAAATTTGAATCTCAATCACTTATTTTCAACTTTGAACCTCAATCAATCAAATTTGTCCCTTTGTCTCAACCTTTGAGACAATCATTTAAATTGTCCCCCCATTTGAAACCATCTCAAAGTATTTCACTCAACCAAGGTTTAATCATGATCAAGTAAATCTACCGCCTACACTTGGGAATTTGTTATAAATACAAGGCATTTTTAAGCATAATCATATCCTAGGAATTTGAATACAAAGCATCAAACCTATAGCCATTTTTACAGCAAAGTTGAGAATAACTGAGAGATCATTATAGCAATTGAGAATTATAGAGAGGATATTAGTTGCATTTGGATTCACTATTATCATCATTTGAGAGAATTGAGCTAGATTTAGGCATACATTTTATCAATTTATCATTCTAGGATTGTAACTAGTAGAGATTAAGGCTGAGAGCTTTACTAGCATACTAGTTAGAGAACCATGAGATGATTCTTGATTTACTTACGATTCTTTAGCTTAAATTTTTTATATTTTTCCATATAATTGTAGCTCAATAAACTAATCTCATGAAGGTGTAATTAATTCACGCACAGTATATATATGAGGAAATACATGTACAGAGAAGAGGAATATATACAGAGCATAGAATCAAAAATAGTTTAAAAAAATAAAAACTAGAGTCAGTTGTAACCAAGCTACAGAGCAGTTGTCAAAACTCGAGCAAGTACCCAAGCACATGGTAAGGGGGAGTTTTGACTTAGTAGATTGATCAATTTTGGGTATGATAAGTTTTTTTTGTCACTAATGACAAAGGGGGAGATTGTAGACCTTATGGAAAGACATGTTGTCAATTAGTGCCAAAAATATTAGTCACTTATATTATTACAGTGTTGATCGAGCCAGCAGCTTGAAGTGCAACACGAGCAGTTGCAGTGTAGCCCAAGCAGTTGCAGTTTTGACCGAGTAGATAGTGGCAATCAGTATCACCCGAGCCACTAGTATTACTCAAGTTTCATACCAGCTCTGAGTGATCAATGTGACCCAAGCACATAGTGTAGCCCAAGTGCTAGAGTTTACTATGTTGCCCGAGTGTCAGCATATTGCCCGAGTGTTAGTATATCACCCGAGTTGATTACTAGACCCAAGTATCAGTATTGGGCCGACTTAGTTATTATTGTTGGGTATTATTTGTATTATGGAAGCTGACTTATGAAGGTAATTGATTTGGATAAGATGTATATGTAAGATACTTTATTTATCCAAATGTGTGTAAGTGTGAAGTAGCAATAGAAGAAGTAAGATATGCGAATATGAAGTGGCAGATTGATTAGAAGGCTACAGTAGTGTAAAAGGAATAGCAGAGACTCATATATCACATTCAGGTGATCAGTATTATCTCAAAGGATCTCATTCAGCAAATCAGAGTTGCATAGAAGATCATCCACTGGTTTATCCTAATAGGTGTATCAGCAAAATCCTTTAACCGGGTGGACTTAACAGTCCTTTACAAATCTCCTAACAGATTTGCATAGTTAATTGTATTCTACAAATCCTTTCACAAGGTGGACCTAACAGTCCTTATTGATCCTAACAGGGAAGGCCATCAAAAGTGGTTAATTGTAAGCTTTAACAAGATAAATTTATACTTTAGTACTAAATCTTGTGCTTACCATCCCCACCCCAGTTTTACTTTCTATTTTGAAGGTTTCTGGGTAACCAAATATTGTGTCAAGTGTTGTGGATGTTTATTTCTTTTTTGTTCATACATGCAATTAGATTAGACAATCTAATAAAGAATAAAAGAGAATAAGTTATATTGGTTCCTAATTCACCCCCCTCCCCCCCTCTCAGTCACCTAGCCTCAATATATTTCCAAAATTTGGCAATCCTATGTCAACCAAAAATATGATTTTTTGTTTCTTGGTAGCTTGTTGGAGATGCTCGGTAAACTGCTCGGTAACTTCTTTGGTGTGCTCGGTTGAATGTTCTATTGTTGCATCACTGACCGTGCTCATTTAATATTTTTTGGGGTGGCTTTACTGACCTTGTCTTGGTGTGCTTGGTGATGTTCTATTTATTGTCTCACCGAGTGGGTTATGCTTGTTGGTTCTTTGGGGCCGACATCTGCATTTAATTTTTGTCACATAGTTAATGTTGGGATCTATCTTTGGAAAATGTGTGGACCTATTTTGGGGTTGTTTCTCTTTCCTATGCTCGATCATTGTAGCTAAAATCTTTGGTGGGTATTGTATAATTATAGTATCATATTCTTAGTTTTGGCATCATGATCAGAGGCAGTTAGAGATAATATTAAGTTAGTAATAGCTTGGAGGTCTAGAGTTTTTGGATCTCGCATAGATAAGGAATATTTTGTAATACATTTATGTTTTTATTGGCCATAACTGGGAAGGCCTTATAGCCTGACATGTATTCAATTTGATGAAGTAAATAATATATTTGCATTCCTTTCTCTTTCTCTATGTTTTAAGCTTCCATATTGTTTATCTGCAAGTTGGTTTAGTGCTTGGGAGTGCCTTTAGCCCGAACCTCTATCTCTCCTTGGTGGTATTAGAGAGAAGGTTAGATCAGAGGCTCCTCTTGCAAATCCTAATTGGTTATTGTTGTGGGGTAGTAAAATGTGATCTAACCTACAATTGTAGAGGGTTTCAAGATGGTTCAAGGAAGGCATGATGTAGATCTAGGCTTAGCTAATATGTTAAGGAAGATTGCTACTAGATTGGATGTTGTTGAGATAAATCAACGTAGAGGAAGACATCTTGAGGATGTTAGTGATGATGAAATCAAAAAAGTGTAGGAAGAAGTCATACCAGAGCCTATAATGGATGAAGGTGAAGAAATATTCTTGAAGGCATTGAAAATTTTGAAGTCCACACCTCAGTTTAATCCTCCTGAGTATAGTGGAAAGTTGGATTCTGATGAATTGATAGATTGGATAACTGAGATGGACAAATACTTTGAATATGAGAACATAGAAGAGGAGAACAAGGTGACTATTGCAAGCACGAAAATGAAAGTTCATTCATCCTTATGGTGGGAGCACCTACAATTTGATCGAAAGAAGAAGGGTAAAGATAAAATAAAGGTATGGAATAAGATGATAAATAAGTGGAAAGGCAAGTTTCTACCTTATGATTATCAGATTAACCTAGTTATGTGAATGCAAGGCTTAAGACATAAAGATAGCTTGATAAAGGATTCAACTGAGGAATTTTACAGGTTAGATATCAGATATGGACATACTGAAGATGTGATGCAGGAGCATCCTGGGTGTAAAGGCAATCTTGCATCACCCAAAAATATTTATGTTTTCTTTTCAATAAGGGCTACCTTATGCAGAGCTGCTATTTATGGAAACTTGCTATTTTTAGTAAGTTGGTCATACGATCTCGGAATGTTCTGATTTTGCATGTGGAGGTTCATCTTAGTCATAACAGCCTGCCAGTAAAGTTTCATGGCTAGATTAGGTCTAGTTTTGAAGATATTGAAAATTTTTGGTATTGAAAACAGGGTACAAAAACTTCGAGCTCAGTTTTGAAGACTTTAGAGGCCCCCGATGAGGTCAAAACTTGGGCCAAATGAAGCTTGCTTGATTTAGATGTTGTAGAGAACTTCGTGGCATTTCTGAAATGGGGTTATAATAGTCAATCGGGTCAACTGATGACTTATGGTCTCTGGAAGTTGGGCCACCTGAAATAGCAGAAAATAATTTTCCTTCAAAATTTTTGTTCGGGTTTCAAAAGTTATTTTGAGCCGACTTTGATGTACAAAAATGAAAAATAAAATAACTCTAAGTTTGGTCGGCCCTAAGGGCTAAATTTTTGGAACCTTCTCGGGCGGTGGAAATTACCTAT
>MU228452.1:1888410-1903257 GCA_018584345.1 Thuja plicata
TTTGCATATTGTAATTCTGAAAGTTTGTAATTCCATATTTGTGGAGATAATAAGAAGCCCATTTTCTGTTCTTGCAAATTGTTGTTGCTTCTCTGTTTCTATTATGTGTTTGTGGCATTAAGGGGAGCACCCTTCATCAAGATGAGGTAGAATAATAGCAAGATACCTGAACGGGTTAATAAATTCTATTCAAGAAGAGATCGGTTTGGTAAAGATGGAAATCATTGAGGAGGCTTATTAGTTTTCCCTAAAAGCTGAAGAGAAATTGAATAGAAGACATGAACAATGGAAAAAAGGTACAGGTGGTAGATTCTCTTGAGGAAGAGGTAGATCTAATGGAGATAATGGTAGATCTGATAAAAAAAAAACATATCAAGACAAGGGTAAGACCAAGTGGAAAGGTGGAAATTCATTAAGAGGTAGAGGTAATTCCTACCGAGGTGGTTATAGCAGGAGAGGGTTCCAAGGAAATTTCTATAACTATGGAGAAGAATGAAATAGGTCATTTGAGTGCACACATGCAAGAAAGAAAGCTGGTGGTAGCAGAAATGTTTTGGTAAAAGAAGATTTACCGAATAAACTTGAAAAGGAAGGAAACTTGATGGTCAGAAGACTACTGTGGAGTGAGAATAATAAGCAAGATCCTATAAGAAAGAGTTATTCAAAACCATGTGCAGAGTTGTAGATAAAGTTTGGAGAGTGATTGTTGATAGTGGAAGTTCAAAGAATCTGGCATTCGAGGAGATGGTTGCAAAGTTGCAGTTAGAAATATTTAAGCACCCTAGGCCCTATCAGATTTCATTGATCAAGGATGAACACACATTGCTGGTAAGTGAACAATATTTTGTGAATATAAATATTGGAATGAATTATGATAAGGTGTTGTGTTATATTATGCCTATGGATTCTTGTCATATTTTGTTGGGTAGACCTTGGAAATATGATAGACATGATATACATGATGGAAGAGTGAACAAATATACTATTTGGGTTGATGGTAAGAAGAAAATCTTATTACCTTTAGTTGAAGAATCTGTTGGTGGACTATGCACATTTGTGAAAGTATTTTTGATGGAAGGTAGGTAGTTTGTTAAGGATCTGAAGAGAAATGATGTTTGTTATGCGTTTATTCCTTAGAAATAGAGTGAGAAGATAGAAGATAAATTTCCTAAAGAGGTTGAGAAGTTTCCCACCGAGTACAAAGAGATCATTTCAGATAATGAACCTAATGGTTTACCGTTGATGAGAGATATTAGTCATTGTATTGATCTAATTCCTGGAGCTATTTTTCCAAACAAGACACCATACCAGCTGACACCGAATGAGAATGAGGAACTCAATCGACAAATTCATGAGTTACTACAAAAGGGTTTGATGAGAGAAAGTTTGAGTCCATGTGCAGTACCAACAGTATTGGCACCTAAGAAGAATGGAAAATGGTGAATGTGTATTGATTCAAGAGAAATCAACAAGATCACAGTTAAGTATAGATTTCTTATACCGAGAATAGATGATATAATGGATTGTTTGAGTAGAGTAAAATATTTTACCAAGATTGATTTGAAGAGTGGATATCATCATATCAGAATCAGAGAAGGTGATGAATGGAAGACTGCTTCAAAATAAAAGAAGGTTTGTATGAGTGGTTGGTTATGCCCTTTGGTTTAACTAATGCATTGACTACTTTTATGAGGCTAATGCATAAGGTTTTGAAGAAATTTTTGGGTAAATTTGTAATTGTATATTTGGATGACAATATGATATTCAGTAATACTGGAGAATAAATTTTTTTTCACATCAGATAGGTATTGCAGAGATTGAAAGAGGAAAATTTGTTGATTAATTTGAAAAAGTATTCCTTCATGAGAGAAGAACTTGTGTATTTAGGTTTTGTGATTTCAGAAGATGGTTTGAAAATGGATCTTGAGAAGGTTGAAGCTATACTTGATTGGCCTACACCTAAGAATGTGAGTGAGGTAAGATCATTTCATGGATTGGCAAGTTTTTATACTAAGTTTATCATAAATTTCAGTTCTATTTGTAATGTTATGACTGAGACAATGAGAGGAGACAAAAGAGAATTCAAATGGACATGACATGGAGCTGATAAGAGTTTTGAGAATTTGAAACAAAAGGTTGTTGAATTACCTATGTTAGCCCTACCTAATTTCAATAAGGTATTCCAAGTTGAATGTGATGCAATTTGTAGTGCAATAGGAGTTGTGTTGACTCAAGAAGGTAAACCTGTTGCTTTCTTTAGTGAAAATTTGAATGATGCAAAAAGAAAATATTTTGTCTATGATCAAGAATTCTATGTTATTGTTCAAGATCTGAAGAAATGAAGACATTATTTGATGCCAAGTGAATTTTTGTTGTATACTAATCATAAGGCTTTACAGTATTTGGGAAGTCAGTCTAAGTTGAATCAAAGACATATGAAATGGGTAGAGTATTTGCAGAATTTTACATTTGTAATCAATCATAACAGTGGAATATCTAACCGAGTTGCTGATGCATTGAGTAGAAGAAGATCTTTGATGACTGAAATGAGAATTTAAGTTCTTGGTTTTCATGATATGAAGAATTTGTATGAAACTGGCCCTAATTTTTCTGAGCAGTGGAGAATTTCCTAAGCACCTATTTTAGAGAAACTAAGTAGATTTGAAGAATATTTCATTCAAGAAGATATGTTGTTTAAAGGTATTCAGTTGTGTATACCGAGAGGATCAATGAGAATCAATTTGATAAAGGAAAAACATAGTAGTGGTTTAGCTGGACATTTTGGCATTGATAAGACATTGAGTTTACTTAAGGAAATGTATTTTTGGCCTCAATTGTATAAATATGTTCATAAATTTGTGAAGAGTTATGGATATTTTCAAGTTGCAAAAGGAGTAAGTCAGAATACTAGATTGTATAAACCGATTTCTATTCCTGAGAAACCTATGAGTGATATCAACATGGATTTTTTTCTTGTCTTACCGAGGATAGTAAGAGGTAATGATTCCATATTTGTTGTTGTGGATAGACTTTCTAATAAGACACATTTCATACCATGTAGAAAAACATCAGATACAGTGCATATAGAAGATCGTTTCTTGAAATATATTGTCAGATTGCATGGATTACCGAGGATTATCATCTATGATCGAGACAGTAAGTTTGTTGGACAAAAAAAGTTTGTAAACCAAAGTTTGCGTAACTTATTGTGATGCTTAGCTAGAGATGCACCGAGTAATTGAGATTTGATGTTAGCACAAGAAGAGTTTGCATTCAATAGTTCAGTGAATAGAAGTACTGGAAAGACACCTTTTGAGATTGTTAATGACATAAAACTAAGAAGTATATCAGACTTGAGAGATATTACTAGAGAAGAGAAGAGAAGTGTTGAAGGAGAAAAATTTGCAGAGTTTATGAAGACATTGCATGAGGAAGTCAAACATAAGTTGGAGCAAAGTAATCAAAAATACAAGGATAGTGTAGATAGATCAAGAAGACATAAAGAATTTGAAGTTGGAAATGAAGTGATGGTTCATTTGAAGAAAGGAAGATTTCCTATTGGGATATTGTTAGAATAACTGAGAGGGGGGGATGAATCAGTGGCCTCAAAAATATTCCAATAAATCAACCCAAAAACTTAGTACCACAATATTAAGCCTCTAGTTATCTTCATTCCGACAAGATGAATTCCTTCAAACAATCTTAACAAATAAATGCTGCTCGGAGTTCACTGTTAAACCTTATTCTTATTGTTTACCGATTAACAGTCTTTCATTTACCGAAAAATAGTAAATTTCTTAGTGTATACCGATCAATCCAGATTAGCTATGTGTAATAAAAAACACTAAATTAATGACTCATAAACACATTGACACGTGAATTTTTAATGTGGAAACCTTGTTAAGGGAAAAACCACTTGGGACCGGTAACCCAAAATTTTCACTCTTCTGAAGTGAGCTCGGGGAAGAGCCAACCATGTTAAAGGTTATAAACAAATTTTTAGGTGTGACCTTGTTAGAGGATTTAAATAGAATATTTTGTCACTTGATATTGGGCATCTCTATGCTACCTTCTATGACCAAACCCTGTGTAGTTTGTCAAATGGTATCTCGCATCTCATGCTATCTTCATGATCAAACTTATTTATACTCCTTGGGATGTATCTCAATTTAGAAAGGATTGCTAAGTCCTTCTCGATTAAGAGACTTTCTGAATCAATGGTTAAACTGAAAAAGTAAATGATTTGTTCACACATACAACTTACACTTGCAAATTTTTAGATATATTGTAAGCTCATTATACCTTTATGATCAATGTATCTTTTCAATACATTTTCTCCACTTCTTTCTGCTTGGTGATGCTATGCTTCTCTATTGCTCGGTGTCCACATAAATATTTAGCTCTTTCCTCAGCTTGACTGATCAAGACAGTATGAAGTTGTTCTTCATCAGTTTCTCTTCAGCATCCTCTTTCTCTATTCACTCCCCTAATTCATAATGAAATATATTGTCTCTTTATAGACATGATATCACCATTTCTCACTTCTAGATTTTCTTTTTCTTGGTGTCATCCACAATCTTAGCCAATCTTGATTTAAATCTTTACTCAAGTTTTATCCCGTATATTTCTCTATGACAATTGGATAAAATAAATTTAAATATTTTACTTATCTTTGGCTTCAACTTGTCAAGAAAACAATGTTAACAACTAGTTAAGCCTATCTTTATCTCTGTCAGCTAAGTATTTTTTGGTTTCTAAACATCAGTTAATTTTGGTGTTTTAACTCTTTGAAATCTTTGGTCAACACTTTAGTTCTCCTCGAGCATCTTCGTCGATGTTGTCTGTCCGTCAGGTAACACTGTAATTCTAGTTGTTGGTAATTCTTGTGAGTCTGCTCATTGGTAATGCTTGTCGGTTTTCTTGCTCAGGCATCACTGTGACTTTGCTCTCAGGATTCTTTGTCCATCGGGTTCCACTAACCGTCGGTGTTTGTAGTCACTTAGTGAATGTTGATCTATTATGCATTACTGAAAGCATAATCTTTATCTCTTCAAAGTCTTTGAAACTTTGTATTTAATTGATAAGATTATATCAAGTTGACATCAATGAAAATACAATCCATTAACTAATTTATGTCTTGCATTATCTTTTTGCATTTCGGTGATCACCTTAACATCTTCAAACATTCAATCAGTTATATGTCATCAATATCTCCCTTTGGCATTGATGGAAAAACACTACATTATCACACTATATTATTACTAATACAATATAAAATAGATCAAGTGTATTTCATCCATCTCTCCCAAATCTTTTTGTTATATAACCAATACAAATGTCTGGCTCTTGGTAAGCTCATATAACTTAGATTTGTTTCTTGCAGAGTGTCCTCTTCAGTCTTCAATCCCTTTACTAGATAGATGTATCATCTCTTGATTATGTTTCTAATATGTGCTCTTCCTTGACTATTCCTCTCGTTGATCATCTCTTTTTTATTTGAAAGCAATAAGTCATCTTTCCCTTTGTGTGTATTTTCTTCCTTTTGTTACTTCTCTCTCTTTGATGGATATTTCATATGTAATCTCTCCCTTTGGATAATGATATAATCTCTCTTTGAAAATGAGATAATCTCTCCCTTTGACAAAAATGCCAAACAATTCTTATATATCATCTTCCATCCCTTTGTATAATATACTCCTTGAATTCCCCTATCCATCAACAATACAGTGACTCTGGTGTTTGGTGTAGATATGTACCTTGCTATGTACAGATGTATATTTGCAGTTCATCTCTGTTCTTGCATCAACATGAATGATCTTCTGATTTGAGTATAGACTGATGCAATCTCCTAGTCATCTTACTGATCGATAGACAAGGGTTGGACCCTAGTCTTTGTCGCAGGTACTCAAATGTATCTTTCAGCAATGGCTTAGTGAATATGTCACCTAATTGTTCCTTTGATTGAACATATTCTAGTATCACTTATTTTTCTTGCACTTGTTCTCTTAAGTAATGATACTTGATAGAAATATGCTTAGTCTTAATATGCATGACTGGATTCTTTGATATGTTTATTACACTGGTATTATCACAATAGATAATCACTAGTTCAAGAATCTTCATATTCATACCTTCCAGCAACTGTTTGATCCATGCAATATTTGAGAAATTTGCAGAAGCAGCCACATATTTTGCTTCTACAGTAGACTGAGAGATGCATCCTTACTTCTTGTTGATCCATGTGACAAGTCTGTCACCCATGAAGAATTCTCCTCCAGTTGTGCTCTTTCAGTCATCAATGTTTCCAGCCCAGTCAACATATGTATAGACTTGAAGCTCAAATTTTCCTTCTCTTTTATACCATAAGCCATAGTCCTCGGTGTTCTTTAGATATCTCAGAATTTTCTTGATAGTATTCATATGTGATTCTTTGGGATTAGCAGAGAATATTGCAACTATTCCAACTGCATGTGCAATATCTAGTCTAGTATGAACAACATATATTAGTTTTCCAATCATTGATCTATACAAGGTCTAATTTACTTCATTTGAATTATCTTCCTTTATCATCTTACATCTGGTTTCCATAGGTGTTCCAACTAGTTTGGAATCTTCCATCTTGAATATCTCCAACACTTCCTTGATGTATTTGGACAAAGTGATATATATGTCTGCATCTCGTTGAATAATCTGTAGACCAAGAAAGAATTTGATCTCCCCAAACATAGACATTTCAAAATCTTTGCTCATTTCATTAGCAAAGGATTTACATAACATTTCATTTCCCAAAAAAATGATATCATCAACAAATATTTCAGCAATTAGAATATTACCATCGATATCCTCTTTTAAGTACAAATTGCTATTTTAACTTGTTCTTACAAATTCAATGCTTATGAGATATGAGTGAAGTATTTCATACTAGGCTCTTAGTTCTTTTTTTAATCCATAAAAGGATTTATGTAGTCTACATACCATGTTTCTCTTATCTGGATCAGCAAACCCTTTTGGTTGTTCAATGCATACTTCTTCTTCTAGTATTCTATTTAGGAATACAGATTTGACATCCATCTGGTATACCTTGAATCCTTTGAATGCAACATAAGCAAGTAATATTCTTACTCCTTCTAGTCTAGAAATGAGTGCAAAGGTTTCACCATAATCAATACTTCTTCTTGTGCATACCCCTTGCATACTAATCTTTCTTTATTCCTTGTGACTTCTCCATTCTCATTTAGCTTGTTTCTGAATATCCATTTGGTACTGATGACATTAATTTCATCTGGTCTCGGTACTAGTGTCCATGTATTGTTCTTCTCAATCTGTTCTATTTTTTCATTCATAGCACTTACCCATTCATCATTTTCAAGTGTAGTATTAACAGATTTAGGCTCAAAATCACATAGTAAACATCTAGTGTTTAGTGACTTACTTATTGTTATCATTCTAGCCTTCTTGTCTCCTATGATCTGATTCTGTGGATGATATATTCTAACATACTTGGAAAGTTTGGGTTCAGCTCTTTGTCTATCATTCTGATCATCATCTTGACTTTATTTTGATCTCCATCGCTCGATACACCATCTTGAGTATTTTCCTGATTTTTGGTAATTGTAGCCTGATGCTCGGGTGCAATGTTATGTTGCTCGGGAGCGATACACTATTGCTCAAGTAGAGTGTCAGGTTCTCCAGTGTAAACAAACCTGTTGTAGTCTTCTGGTTTTTTTTTTTATTTCCTTATTATTTTTTTCTGCATATTCATCTATTGTTACATTTGCACTTTCAATGATCTTGTTAGAGGACTTGTTAAGACATTTATAAGCCTTGCTTTTGGTGCAATACCCTGGAAAGATACCTTCTTCACTTTTGGAGTCAAGATTTCCATTTCTATCATCTTTCAAAATATAACATTGACTCCCAAAGATTCTGAAGTAACTTACATTTGGTGTGTAACCATACCAAAGCTAATAGGGTGTCTTCTTTGTGTCCTTCTTCAATTGTACTTTATTCAATGTGTAGACAGAAGTACTAAAAGCTTCCCTCCATGAATTTTGAGTGATGCTTTTCTCTATCATCAGTGTTATTACATAGTCAACAATTGATCTTTTTTTCCTTTCAGAAATCTCATTTTTCTGTGGTGTTCTCGGTACAAAAACCTATCTTTTAATTCCATGCTCATTATAGAAATTAGTGAATTCATCTAAAATAAATTCCCCTCCTCTATCTAATCTTAATTATTTAAATTCCTTACCACTTTGTTTTTCTACCATATCCTTTTACCATTTAAGCATCTTGAATGCTTCTGATTTATCTTTTAAGAACATAACTATCATCATTCTAGAATAATCATCTACAAAGAGAATGAAATACCTATCTCCATTGTAACTCTTTGTCCTCATGGGTCCACATAAATCAGTATGGACTAATTCTAGAATAGAATTAGATGTATGGGATTTACTCTTGAAACTAGACTTTGCCATCTTACCTTTTTGACAATTCTTGCACATGATATGCTCAGGCTTTGACACGCTCAGTAAGCCTCTGAATTTCCTTTTATTTCTTATCTTTATCATGTTTTCAAAATTCACATGAAATAATCTTTAATGCCACAACCATATGTCTTCGTTTCTAGCCATCAAACAAGTGGTGTTAATGTCATCAAGATAGAAAAGGTTACCTTTTGTTTATACACCAGTTCCGATCATCCTTCCTGATTCATTGAAGATCTTTGTCTTCTTATTTTTAAATGCTACTCGGTGACCTATATTATTCAGTTGTGAAACACTCAATAGATTATAATTTAATCCTTTTACCCAGTAAGCATTTTCACATTTGATCAGGTTGTTCAACATTATGGTTCCTTTACCTTCAACTGGACAAGGTGTGTCATTACCCATTCTTATTGATCCACCATTATAGTATTCAAAGGTCTCAAACTTTTTTTTATCACTGATCATGTGGTGAGTGTAGCCACTATCTATAATCTAGACATCATTCTTACTAACCTTAGATATGAGTGCAGTTTCTACATACCTTTCTTCTTCTTTGTCTGAATCATCCTTCATGGCTATAAATACCATCTCAATGTCTTCTTCAGATTTGATGTCAGTATCATCAGCTCTGTTCTTAGCTAGATAACAAGATTTCTTCCCTTTGTCCTTGTATTCTTGGGTATCTCTTCTTTCATATTTTTGGTTGCTTTGGTAATATCTTTTATCACCTCAGTCAAACTTCTTTTCATATGTTCTATCATTAATTCTCTCATCTTTTCTTCTATTAGGACATCTTGCAGCAAAGTGTCCAACCTCTTTACAATTAAAGCATACATGTGGTAATTTACCTTTGTATCTATCTTTGCCTCTCTACAATCTGCTTGCCATTAGTGCTTCAATCTCATCAAGTCCTTGATCCTCATTATCACTTTCACTATCACTCCTCATAGTGTGTCTATGACTTGACTTACTTATTTTCAAAGAAGATTTGAATGCAGATTCTATAGATGGTAAGACATTGTTATCAAAGTTATTCATCTCAAATGAAATCAGTCTACCAATTAGACTATCTAGAGTAATATTATTGTTTCCAATTGCTCTCATTTCTTGTATAGAAGATACTCTAATAGCATATATAGGCAATAAGGTTCTTAGGATTTTACTTACCACTGTCTCTTCTTCAAGTACACCTCCAAATCCTCAGATAGCATTGACTACCTCTTTGATTCTGCAGCTATACTAAGTGATATTTTCTCCTTCTTTCATCCTTAGGTCATCAAACCTCCCTCTTAGGATTTCTTCCTTGGCTCTTAGTAGATTAGCATCTATTCCATGTACCAGCTTCAATTTATCCCACATTTTCTTTGCAAAGGTGCAGGTTTTGACATCTTGAAACTCAGGATCAAAGAGTGAGGAAGCAAGTTCTATCATCATGCAATTGTGCTCATGCTTTTCTCTCAATTGATCAAGTGTGTGAGGTCCTGTAGGAAACAAATATTCAGTATCAAGGTGTTGAGTAACATCATTACCAATACCTGATAGGTGGAGTCTTATTTTGTTTTGCCATGATACAAAGTTTTCTTTATTCAACTTGGGCACATCTCATTTGTTCATCTTGTGATCTTTTGTTTGAGTTGTTAAACTCCCTTTCTAAGAACACAAGCTCTGATACCAATTGTTAGAATAACTGAGAGGGGGAGTGAATCAGTGGCCTCAAAAATATTCCAATAAATCAACCCAAAAACTTAGTACCACAATATTAAGCCTCTAGTTATCTTCAGTCCTACAAGATGAATGCATTCAAACAATCTTAACAAATAACTACTACTCAGAGTTCACTGTTAAACCTTATTCTTACTATTTACTGATTAGCAATCTTTCATTTACCAAAAATTAGTAAATTGCTTAGTGTATACCGATCAAAACAGATTAGTTATGTGTAATGCAAAACACTAAATTAATGACTCATAAATACATTGACACATGGATTTTTAACGTGGAAACCCTGTTAAGGGAAAAACCACTTGGGACCGGTAACCCAAAATTTTCACTCTTCTAAAGTGAGCTTGGTGAAGAGCCAACCATGTTAAAGGTTACAAACACACTGTTAGGTGTGACCTTGTTAGAGGATTTAAATAGAATAGTTTGTCACTTGATATTGGGCATCACTATGAGACCTTCTATGACCAAACCCAGTGTAGTTTGTCAAATGGTATCTATCATCTCATGCTAGCTTCATGATCAAACTTTTTGATACTCCTTGGTATGTATCTCAATTTAGAAAGGATTTTTAAGTCCTGCTCGATTAAGAGACTTTTTGAATCAATGGTTAAACTGAAACATTAAATGATATGTTCACACATACAACTTAGACTTGCATATTTTTAGATCTATTGTAAGCTCATTATACCTTTCTAATCAATGTATCTTTTCAATACCTTTGCTCCACTTATTTCTGCTCGGTGATGTTGTACTTCTCTGTTGCTCGGTGTCCGCAAAAATCTTTAGCTCTTTCCTCAGCTTGATTGATCATAAATGTATGAATTTGTTCTTCATCAGTTTCTCTTCAACATCCTCTTTCTCTATTCACTCCCCTAATTCATAATGAATTAGATTGTCTCTTTATAGACATGATATCACCGTTTCTCACTTCTTGATTTTCTTGTTCTTGGTGTGATCCACAATCTTAGCCAATCTTGATTTAAAGCTTTACTCAAGTTTTATCCCATAGATTTCTCTATGACAACTGGATAAAACAACTTTAAATATTTTACTTACCTCTGGCTTTAACTTGTCGATGAAAACAATGTTAACAACCAGTTAAGTCTATCTTTAGCTCAGTCAGCTAAGTAATTTTGCATTTCTGAACTTCAATTAATTTCAGTGTTTAAACTTTTTGAAAGCTTCGGTCAACACTTCAATTCTCCCCGGGCATATCCGTTGGTGTTGTCTGTGTAGACATCTAAAATTGTCCTTATATTAATTTAATTAATATTCCCATAACATTACAGTTAATTTTAATTAATTATATTTGTTATATTCTTCTATCTATCTATTTAAATTTATTTAATTAAATATGATTCACTTTACTTAGTATTTGAATTTAATTTAAATACTACCCCCTTTGATGTGTTAAATCTTATTTAAATACATTATCCCTCATTAATCCCCTTTAAATAAATTTTTAATTTATTTATTCCTCCACATGACTTAAATTCTACTAAAGCAAATTAATCTAAATTTTAAATTTAGATTAAACTAATTTGAACCTAGATCCTACCCTACTTCACATCACTCTCACCAAATAAACCTATTCACTAATTAAATAAGGTTAATTAGGCTAATTTCTTGATTCCTACACCAATTAGTCCTAATTATTTTCTCACACATGTGAGCAAATTTATGAAAATTGTCTTTTCCAAATAATCCTTATTTAGTGCCAACAAGGTTTCTTACACCCATGATGACACCTTCTTACACTTTCTAAAAGTGTCTCATTGGCCCAAAACTCTTACACCCTCTTACACCTCTTACAAAATCCTTCGCATGCATACTTTAAGTACACTTTGACCCATCACATCCAAAGTTGCTCACACATGTGTGAGCAAAGTTGGCCTCTTGCATGGCTTATGTGTCCCTCATGTGGCACCTATGTGGATGCCACATGAGCTCCACCTCATCTAACCCTTCTCTCTCCTCCAAAAAATCTATAAATAGAGGCCATTGTCAAGAGCAAATCATTTCTATTTTATGCATTGTTATCATGCTAGTTTAGTGTTTGAATTTTATAGCTTATTTTCATATTCATTCTTTTAGCTCATTTAGAAATCACATCTTAGGTAATCATGGAATGAATCTTAGTTTCTTTGTTCTTGCATCTTCATCTTAGTTTAGTTCTTGTATTTTCATCTTCATTGGTGAAGGCTTGAGACAAGTTCCTCATACTTGTTCTTGAACTCTTCATCACATCCATAAGTTGCATTATAGCTTCAATCCATTACATACATCTTTAATCTAGTGGGATTATGATATTGTGTAGGGAGAGCACACCCACAATTCTCTAAGAGCAAATCAACAAGGCTTGGGTGCACTTGTTTGGCTCATCGGATGTTGTGATGGATCTCTTGTTATTTTGGTAGTATGCTTCTTAGACATGTTTAACGTAGTTTATTGATTATATATCTCTAATGTTTGCATGTCTGAGTGTGCTCCCAATAGGTTAGATTTTATCACTATCCCCGACTCCGTTGTTGTCAACTGCTGGTCCAGCTCCATAGTCGCTGGGTAGCAATCCCTCACCCGAAAAGTGATGGTGTCCTCCTGCATCCACCAAGCTCATGTCAGACATCAGATAGCAATCTGGGGCATCAAAAAAATGTCCTAGGCCTGTTCAGGGCATCAAAAACTGCTCCCGAACCCTTGTCTTTCCTCTTCTTCCTCTTTTTTCTTCTATTTTTGGGTTAATCCACGCAGACGGTGGTTGACCCTCGCAGACGAAAGACTTTTGCAGTCACCAGTATATGGAGCTAGTGGATCTCCATAGATGCCAGTCTACGAAGATGGTTGTTTAAGCTCTCGCATTCTTTCCATGCAGACAGTGGAGTTTTAACTTCGTCATCTCCGCTGCGCATTTCTCTCTTCCTCTGCTCTCGCAGACGGAGATCAGTCCATCTTTGTCTACACAAAAGTCAATCACAGATTGGTTGTCTATGAGGATGGTGGTCTTTCAACCATCATCTACATAGACGGTGGTCAGGCAACCACTGTCTGTGTTGCGTGCCAGCTTTTGGACGCATTAATGACACCCTAGACACCTTAAAATGCATAATCAACTAGGAGGTGGTCGACTACTCACCAGTGGTCCCACATCTGCTGGTCTCTGGTGAACCCAAATGCACTCTCCAAGCTATGCTTGCTCTCGCTATGTTTCCATCGCTCTTCTCTTCTTCTCTCTTTTTGCTCTTTGTGAGTGAAAATGACTTGTCTATGGGCCCTGATGGACTATTTATAGCCCCTTGGGGCCCGTTTCTTCCGTCGTTCTCCCCGTTCCCCATTCTGGTCCTCTTTCTTCCTCCATTTTCTTGGACACACCATGCAATTGGTCCTCTTTCCCTGTTTTCCTACCTTTTTCAAGAAAATTTTATTAAAAATTGTATTTTTCCTATTATTTTCTCGAGGGGGCACACTCCTCCGCTCTCGCTGCCGTAGGTTCTCCTGACCTCTCTAGGGCATCTTATTTTATTTTCTTTGACACGACGCCACTTTCGATGCCACATCAAAGAGGGACAAAATGTAGATGTCTAAAATTGTCCTTATATTAATTTAATTAATATTCCCATAACATTATAGTTAATTTTAATTAATTATATTTGTTATAGTCTTCTATCTACTTAATTAAATTTATTTAATTAAATATGATTCACTTTCCTTAGTATTTGAATTCAATTTAAATACTACCCACTTTGATGTATTAAATCTTATTTAAATACATTATCCCTCATTAATCCCCTTTAAATAGCTTTTTAATTTATTTATTCCTCCACATGACTTAAATTCTACTAAACCAAATTAATCTAAATTTTAAATTTAGATTAAACTAATTTGAACCTAGATCCTACCCTACTTCACATCACTCTCACCAAATAAACCTATTCACTAATTAACTAAGGTTAATTAGGCTAATTTCTTGATTCCTACACCAATTAGTCCTAATTATTTGCTCACACATGTGTGAGCAAATTTATGAAAAATGTCTTTTCTAAATAATCCTTATTTGGTGCCAACAAGTTTTCTTACACCCATGATGACACCTTTTTACACTTTCTAAAAGTGTCTCGTTGGCCCAAAACTCTTACACCCTCTTACACCTCTTACAAGATCCTTCACATGTGTACTTTAAGTACACTTTCACCCATCACATCCAAAGTTGCTCACACATGTGTGAGAAAAGTTGGCCTCTTGCATGGCTTATGTGTCCCTCATATGGCACCTATGTGGATGCCACATGAGCTCCACCTCATCCAGGCCTCTCTCTCCTCCAAAAAATCTATAAATAGAGGTCATTGTCAAGAGAAAATCATCTCTGTTTTATGCATTGTTATCATGCTAGTTTAGTGTTTGAATTTTATAGCTTATTTTCATATTCATGCTTTTAGCTCATTTAGAAATCACATCTTAGGTAATCATGGAATGAATCTTAGTTTCTTTGTTCTTGCATCTTCATCTCAGTTAGTTCTTGTATTTTCATCTTCATTGGTGAAGGCTTGAGACAAGTTCCTCATACTTGTTCTTGAGCTCTTCATCACATCCATTAGTTGCATTATAGCTTCAATCCATTACATGCATCTTTAATCTA
>MU228452.1:1906159-1921316 GCA_018584345.1 Thuja plicata
TTGCATAATCTTTGCATTGCATTGTTCATCATGATTAAAATCCTTCGTTCTTAGATGGTCCATAGTTGTGAGGCCCTCGTCCTGAGAGCAAATTTCAAAACTCCATCTAGATAGAAGGCAACAGGTCTAATCACGCAGACAGTCAGGATGAATAACTCATATTCAGTCTTGGTTGTGCCTGGTGAAGAATGACTATGTTGAAGTGTGTGGTTGATTTAGAAGTCCAAAATTAACTCATACAGTCACTAGTGTCAACATGTTGTTTCTTGAAGATAAGTTCAATGTTGACTTATGCAGTGATTACTCTAGCAATTATGTGGTTTTTCTCTTAATGTTTTGGTCTACATTTCTCTCTCGTTATAGATATGGATTCGCAGTTTGGAAAATATTATTATGGATATTAGTTGTACCTATATTAAATATAGTATGTGATATGACTCTTAAAATAAAAGATAAAAGTTTTAGAAGTTTAGTTTGACAATTTCTATGTTTCCTTTGGTATAGAACAATTCATTAGAATGTCTACAAATCATCAAGAATTCATATTTTTCTATGTAGTTTTGGGATAAGACTAATATTTTTTCGTAATGTGTTATTTCTAGTTGGCATTAGTTTTCATTATATCTTTTCCGACTTGTTTGGGTAAAATGTATTAAGTATTTTGGAGGAAATGTGTAAAGTATTTTGGGATCTGACTCAATTTTAGTTGAAGCCTGTGAAGCTCACTTGAATTATGATTAGAGTGGTAAATATATATTATATCTCTTTTTATTATTTGATATACAATATGACATGATGCAGTGATGAGTGATAAATGATCAGAAATGGTGATTAAGATCATATGTGAGGTGCAAAAGAATTAATAAAGTGTGTAGAGTTTGTTTACTGAGATTCAAGGAAACTAAATTCTTTCATATGTAAGATACAATCGTAAAAATTCATTTTTGTACTTATTTATCTTGGGAAGTGATCCTTGTAGTGAGAATATTTGTAATATATTATAACTAGTTATAGTATATTGAGACACTCTATGTGGCTTCTCCCTAATGAGTTTCCACGTTAAAAATATGGCGTCTTCTTATGTATGTTTTTTTGAATTTCTAATTTAGTTTATTTATTGATTACATATTTCCTTCTAATGTATATAATAAAATTTAATGTGAATCTAAAAAAGTATAAAGATATGATGTTTTAGCTAATACTAATTCACCCCTTGCTCAATATTTTAGTTGTTCAACAATAACCTTATGAATACCTTAGCTATTCTTTATGAAATTGAAAAAGGATGATCCTTGGGATGGAGAAAAGATCATTCATGAATATAATTTGTAGATTGTGGTGGATATGCTAAATTAAAAAAATTTGGATAGAGTTAATTGAGATTTAGTCTTAGTGGTTAAGAAAATTGAGCCTATGCTACTCTTTGGAATATATTTTCTTCTATCATATTCCTAGAGAGAAGAATAGAGTATCAAATTGTTTGGCTAAATGGTATTTTAATAATTTAGATGGTGGAGCATTGCATCAAGTTCCCACCATTGTTGAAATGAACTAGATTAGTTAAAGGATTTAATGGTAGATGCATTTAGATTAGTTTTAGATAAACTATAAAAGTTTGAAATTCTACACATAATTTTTCTAAATAAAATTTTTTTTTTGGAGACATTCTTGAAGACAGAAGATATAGTAATAGATTTAAAATCTTTAGCAATATATGAAAGAAACTATAAAAGATTGAAATTCTATACAAGTAATCATATAAATATTAGTTTAAGTAGATGATGAGAGCTAATTATACAATTTAGGTTCATAATCAATCTTGTGACAAAATTTGAAGATAAACAGTAGTGAATAATAAGTTTGCATTGAACATTGTTTAACATAGATAGTAGTGGTGCTCAAAATAACAAATATCCAACATTGTTCTTTCTTTTCTCATATGTTATCTTCAAAGTTATTAAGATACTTGTTATAAATTAGTATTTTATTATATAAGATAATAAAAATAAATATCTAAATGTTGGCATTGTATGCTTTTTGTTGTCATTGATGTCAACTCATGGTGACATTAATGGCAACTTGTTGAGGCTATGGAGTTGTTGAGATTGTGAAGCTAGATGATATGAGTATTGATTGATGAAGAATATTTAAAGAATAATAAGAAAAACATAGTATATGATGATTGACATGCTGGGATGAGTGCTTGAAGTACAATACATGTTTGTCATTGAATGTTCAGATAATGTTCTAGTGTTCAAATGATTATTCTAAGACAATATAAGGTATATATGAAAGATGGAAGCTTGTTGAGATGGAATATGCAAGAACAAGTATTTGAAGACCCTATGAGAGAATGCTCTATGTTCCTCCACGTAAGATGATAGATAATTTACATTTTGGTCATTATAATTATATACTATGAATATTGCACTATCATTCTTACAGGTTCCCAACTATCCTTTTGAAGAATTTATGATGCATTGCTTGCTGACAGTAAGGTTGGTTATCAGGGATGGATTGAACGGGCTCAAAGAATGCTCCACATTTCTCTGCATTAGCATTTTAGTTGAACAATTTGGTGAACATTGTTAGATGATTTGTGCAATGTTTAATTTTAGATATCTTTTGATGGTTTGTTCTATAGGTGAAGATTTATAGTCACAAGTTTGATACTATTGTCTATGTAGGATTCTGGGTGACATAGCTATTTGTGGTGACTAAATTTGAATCTTATTGGACTAGATATCATATAAGAAAATATTTAAGAGGTTAAGAATGATCATGGCATGGTTTTTATGGTTTGAATGGTGTTATATGCTTCGAAGAATGTTATGGAGTTGACTAGTAACACATTTTAATGCTTTTTCTACATGTTACCTTTGAAATTGGCCCTGGAGAATGATGAGATATGTGTGCCCTATTCATATTATATTGGGAAGACTTATTATGATACATTTGGATCCCTTTTATCTCTCGGGTTGACCACATTTAGTATTCATGCTTATAACAGCCAACTATGTACTAATATTGCTTATATCTCTCATAACCGACCTTGATGATGTTTTTTATGGACAACCACTATATATGTTTCAAAAAATGGATGAGAGAAGAAAGAGTGTGTGTGAAGTAATTCAAAATTATGTGAGGGTCAAATGTGAAGACCAATTAATGTAGATAAAGAAGAATAGAAGTGTGAATTAGATAATAAGGTTACAAAAGTTGATCAAGAGATCCTACATCTTTTCATATTTTGAGTTGTGCCTTTTAGAAGGCTATGCGCTCTCTTAGCAACATTGTGAAGTTCTATATTTGTTGTGAAATTTATCTTTGATAGAGTGATTTCCTAGGTTGTGTGCCTAAAACATCAGTGACAATGAGTTCCTTCGCTTCTTGCCTAAAACTCTATAATTAATTATTTCATATAGAAAGTAAGATTCTCACTAAGGTTTTTTCCACATTGGATTTTCCACATTATTCTAGTGCTTATGTGTGTGCTTTTATTGCTATATCTTTCATTGATAAATAGTTGGATCAACAATCAATAACTATGAACTATGCCAAAATTGTTAAATATTGGTTTATGTCGATTCATCCCCTCTTAGCATCCAGAGGTGTTCAACACTAAATTGTAAAAAATACTTCAAAAAAATTGTATTTACATTTTTTAGGACCTAAAAATCTGAGAGATGAAATATTTGTGTACATCATTAAAAAAAATCTATCAATCTACATGTATTACAATCCAATAGATGAGGAACATCATTAAATTACTCTTACACTTCCTGTGGAATTTTAGCAAATATTTAACATATTTTTTGTATTTTGTAAACATAATTTATATTTTTTCTCGATTTATAATTATTATTTTTATTAAGCAATTACTAAGTGAGATTGTTATAAATTAAATAATAAAATTATCAATTAGATTAAAATTTTAGTCTTTATTATCATAATCCTAAAGGCACTATAATTATGATTAGAATTAGAATTAGAAAGATGATTATATTTTAATTAAAATTACTCAAAAAATTAAATATATAAATAATATAATTATTATTAATAAATATCATCAAAATAGAAATAATAGATATAACAGTATATTAGAGAGTTCAGGTATCTCATATTTTATGTATCTAACGTTTTTATTTTAGATCTCATTTTAATAATAATTTATTATTTTTTTGTTGCAATTAGTCAATAAATATTATTTATCATTGTTCATCAATAAAAGTTCTAATGAGTCTAATCATTTTCAACTTGGTAGTTGCTATTTGTGATTTAGTAAAATATGTTTAGGAACATGACTTGATTTCAAACTGAAGGGAATTAAGGATTTGGGCACCATCTCATCCTATAAAGGTGATAGTCACCATTCCATTTTTATATTGTTAGTTTTTTATTCTTAATTTTGATAGTTTTTTATTATTAATTTTGATAATTTTTTGAAATGCATTTTTTTGGAATATATTTTATAAAGATTGTTATTGTATTTTGGTTAGGATGTTGATTTTATATTTTAAAATAAAGATTTTTTTAAAATAAATTATACTTTTTCTTTTTTCAAAATTTTTAATATTTTTTTATTTTTTATTTTGAACCAAAACTAATGTGATTTTGTCCTCATCAAATTGTAAACATTTTTGTTTTCTAATTGACATTTTATGTTTTATAAATATTTTCATGATGATCATAAAAAACAAAATCATTAAAATAGTTTTTCTTTATTAGTGAGAGATGTTTTTTACAAGTCAAATTATGATATTGCTACCAGGATTCAATTGTGTAGTTTTTGAGTCAAACTCATTAACTCATGTTTCATTAGTAGTCGTTCATGAGAACACATTTCTAATGAATGAATGGAACATTTAGCGCTCATTCCATCTAGTGATGCTCATAAGGTGAAGCATCTAGACTTCTGGGGGGTCACCCATCTTAGTACTATTCTAGCTCAAGAGCACTCAACCATGAATTTGCCTCCAAGGTTAAGCCCAATTTACTTGCAAGCCCACAATTCATCCCCTTTCTAACATTTTTCCTCAAAATATTTTTATTAAAAAATACAAAATTAAAATTAAATTTGACATGACACCAAGTCTTCCACAAACTTATATTGAAATAATCATTGTCTTCAAACTAAATAATAAATAAAACAAATGTTTTTTTTTTTTGTTTTTTTTGGGGGGGCAAAGGTGGAGAACCACTAGTATATAAACATAAAATAAAAATTGGTTCGAGGGTTCCTGAAGGAAAGAACTAGCAAGAAAGCCTCCAATCCTCGCCCAATAGATACAATAAGAGTAAGGGTAATAGAAATAACCAAAAAAAAAAATCTTATAAACTAACCAACCCCCCATGCGTCTTATTTTTAAAATCACTTTCAAATTTACTATATTTATTTTTCAATCCAAATTTCCCATCATGCTCTATGATCTATTACTAAAACTAAAAAACATTCCAAAATATTCCATAGACATCATTATTTCCATTTAAAACCATTGAATGCAACTTCAATATTAAATTAAAATGTGTCACTCTTATCATCCAATAATTCTTCTTTATTGTCATCATAATCTATCCCCAACATATTTTTTTTATATATCAAAAGAATAAAATGGACGAGATAATTATGAGGGAGAACTAAATGTTGCATTGGAGGAAAAAAACTCAGAAACCAAATTTTATGAGATTTTATCAATAGTTTTACTTGTATTTCTATTTTAATTTAGACCAATAAGACTTGAGATATATTCATCTTAATCTACAATCAGTTACATTATAATGACTTTTGATTTATTTATTATTTAAAAATTTAAAATGACATTTGATTTATTAATTATTTAAAAAATAATAATATATTTTAAAACATGAGAAAAAATTTCATTCAATTGACCGTAATATTCCTTGAAATATACCAGGAGACAATGCCACTTAAGTTATTTTGAAAAGTTTAGTATTTAATTATTTTTTATTTTGAAAAGTTTAGTATTTAATTATTTTTTGGTGACAGATATTTGTTTTTATTTTATTTTTAAATTTAGAATAGATGGCTGATTTTTTAAATAATATGATTATAAAATATTGAAATATTCATTAAAATTAAATGTCAATTAAATTTGACAAAATAATAATTAGAAAAATTAATTAAAATAAAAATATAATTAAAGAAAGGATGAGGTTACAATTATATTTGATATTAATCAACAACAAAATAAGGGTGTTAATTCTTACAGAATCGAGGGCGTAAGACTAATAACACACTAACATAAGATAAATATCTAAAGCAACTTAGAGAAAAACAACTAATAAGTAACCATGGATCGTGGTTAAATAGTCTATCCACATCGAGATTACCATCAAAGTACAAATGATAACAAAATTCAATAAGATCCACTCCTAATACAAAAAGTAAAAAATAACCGATAGCAAAGCAAAATGTTCTTCTTGGAACTAGAGCTCAAGTAAAAAACCTAATTAAAAAGATTTTTCAAGACCCCATAGGGGTAAGAGGGAGTAACCACAACCATCCAATAGTTAAGCATTGTGAAGGGATTTGATGTCACGTCTCAATGGGTATAACATATGGCTCCAATTATCCATAAGGAACTTGAACAAATCCTTGTAATTGCCTTCGTCTTGTCCATCCTTGCCAAGAATCTTTTACTGCAACAGACACAAAGAAGTTGCAAAGTTGTGCATGACCCAAAGACCGAACCTGGAGAAACTCCCCAACTTTTGTTCCATATCAATCAATTTTTTTTTCAAGTTCCTCACCTCACTCTTCAAATTAGCCAACTCCAATGCAAAAATAGAATTGGGGTAGGCAGGGATAACATTTTCTCTTCAGACGTCATGTCGCTAGTGAGGTCAATTGGTTCATCTTTCATGCTATACGAGATATGGGTAGAATTATTTGTGGCAGACTTATTAGAACTACCAATAGTATCAGCTTCATTGTCATCACACTTCAGATCTTTATTCTTCACATCGCCCTCCTTAGTCTTCTCATTCTCCTGTCTAGTGTTTTCCTCTAAATCATAATCAACCAATAGTTTCTTCCCTTCCTTTTCAGACCTAGTGACCAATCTATTAGACCTACGGGGAGTATTGTATTCCTCTTCCACATCATCTTCCTTGTCACTATTTACCTCCTAAAAAGAAAGTTTAATTTTCTTGGTCGGGGGAGGGGGAGTTTTCCCCTTCCTTATTATTGGTGGGCATATGGTGCTTTTTCTTTCAATCAATTGGTGTCAATTTTGGGGATATTAGAACTCAACACATCCAGAGTGTCACCTTGGGAGGCAATCTTGAGGGCTCCCTGGTGGCAAATGCCTTTCTTTCTATGAGGCCCTCACATATCAATGATGCTAGCAAGTAGGGGAGACTATAGAACAAACAGGGGCCTCATAGAAAATAATAGGTTTAGGGGGGGTGGAGTGCCAGATGAAAGTGATAAAGCCTAAAAATGAGGCCATGGTGTAGCGGGATAGGTTTCTTACCATGGATAAGGGAACTCTCTTTTGCATCAAACATATAAATTTCAAGGGAATTGAGTAAGAAAAAAAGAAAGAAGACAATTTTATGATTTCTAAAATGGTTGAAGAGAGGCATGTGATAATAGTAGTAAACTTTAAAGAACCATTCAAGGGAAAAATACTTCATGAGCATGAGACAAACTTGGTCCTAGGTTGGTCGTAGCTAAGCCCTTTTCTAGGAACCCCTAGATCTTCTTTTTGAAGCAAGAGTTGTGAATTTGAATCAAATTCAAAGTAATGTATTACCTCATGATTCTCAAGCTTCCCAAGATTGTAAAATTGGCTATTTTCATGCTCTTCTTCATGAGTCAAAGTCTCATTCTCACTATGACTTGTTTGAACCAACAACTCACAACAATGCTTTAAAAACTTTTTATGCTCCAAATCTGTTGTTGGTTTGTTAAAAATGCATTTTTAAAGTCAATAAAGAAAATAAAAATCTCATTTCTCAAATTGAGACATATTTTTGTGAGGTTGTAACATGTTTGGTTCTAGTAATGGTGCAATAAATACGGGTTAGTAAATAAGGTCCAAAATCTGCATTGAAAATATCTACAATTTTGTATATCTTCACAAGAAAATCATGTCTTCTATTATGCATCAAAAAACTAAAGCAGACAATATACTTTATAATTATAGATCTCAGTTCTAATATTTCACATATCAAAATACAAATTGATGAAATATTATAAGTTTCGTTTTTACTTTTAATTTTACATAAAATAAATCCTAAAAAATAATATCTTAATTCTACATTAATTATTCTAATCTTAATGATCTTGTATCCTCCTCTTTTTTTTGTTAATAGTGTACTGTATCTTTTTAATTAATTAATAAACATTTCTATTCATTAAAAAAAATTGTCAAAAATAATAAATAAATGAAATCTATAATTCTAATTTGATCCCATTTTAGTTTTTAAATATAAGTAGCAAGCAAAATATAAATATAAATTGTGAAAGCATTGAAAAAGAAAAGGAAAAACATAGCTAACTAAATGTGCTCGCTGAAAGTTATGTTCACAATAAAATAGATTGTTAAATATGGTATCTTTGAAATCAATTTAGTCCACCTTGTCACTATAAAAAACTTACCATATATTGTTGTGGATGCTTTTAATGCTAGTGGATATGGCCAAATTTCATTTATCAAGTGTGGTATAGCAATAGGTTTAATAAATTTCAGAAGTTATGTTATAGCTAACAAATTAAAAATGATGCAACATATTTAACAATTTTCTTCTACAAGTCCCCACATTTTGATAAAGTATGTTCAATCATTGCAAATTTTAATGTGATTTGAATGTAGTTTTATGCTTTATGCTTTGTACAATGTAAAGTTAGTTTGGTTTGTGATAAATAGTCATTAATGTAGTAAAACATTATGATAGATGCATTTGTCCTATGTGATATTGTTTTTTAATATATTATATGATGTCATTCAATTGACAATTTGACAACATTAGAAGGAATATGTTGAAGGTTAATGAATTCTGGTTGATGTATTAGGTAACATGGTGATAATTAGCTAATATGATTTTTATGTTGTGAAACCACCTATTAGAAAAGATTATTATGTTGGAAATTTTTTTTTTTGACATTGGAAAAATTACCGTTGTTATCAAGAAAAGGAAAACCAAATATTGACATATTTGTTGCAAAACTCACTTAGGGAATCTCTCTTTGACCATTTTCTCAAAAAGTTTGGCTACTTATATTTTGAAAATGCAAAGAAAGCAACCTCCATTAAAACTAATCCAACAATAACTCCAATAATCACACCTACAATCTCTATTGTTGATTCTACATTTCCCTCTATGTTCATCGTTGTGAGGTTTTATAGGTAGGCCTTAAAATTCAATCATGAAACAATGGAACTAAAACAATACCGAGCTTTTACATTTATTAAGTAAATTATTGATTAAAACAATGGTACTAAACCGCTACCAAACTTTCAAATTTAGAAATTAAATTACCATAAATTCCATAGATAGAAAAAAAAAATATTGGCATATCTTAAATAGTAACCTACTTTGAGGCCTTGGCATTTGAGAGATGGTAGGCATTTTTCTATCACTTCCTGGTCTCTCTATAGATATTTTTGGCAATCTAGGGTTGAACCAGACTTCCAACATTCAACTAGAGCATATGTGATGGATAAAGCCAATGCCAGTGTACATGCAGTTGCAAAGCTATTATTGTTAGGGGTTATATAGACAATCTTTGTAAGAATTTTTTTATGTATTGCGATAAAAATTCTCCACACTGCCATTGGAAGAAGAGTTGCAATTAGTGAGCAATCAGTGAAGCTATTATCTAGACAATCGGTGAAAATATTAAATCTTTTAAACCACAAGTAACAATCATTAACAAATACTTGTCCCGCATTTGTGTGGGACAAAATTAGGTGATCTTGTTTTGCAATTTTTCAAAACATTGGGCATAGAGAGAAAGAGATATATTAGCTTTGCATTGCACAAGGTCATACACTTGATTGCTGGAATCCCCTCCAATATAGGTTCCAAAATGAGAAGTTGAGGTCTTTTTTGTTGAGTGATTCCATAACTATGTCAAGATTTGTACCAAAAATAGTAGCATTTAGGCAGTTGATAAAGCTATAGCCATGAAGGGGAATTGTGGCACTACCCACCATGAATTAGCCCACCAGAACTAGGAATAAAGATGCATACACAAGGACCATGGAATTTCATCCCATGAATTACAAATAAATGGATTTTGTTCCAATGTCTCAAACATTTATAGAATTTACATAATTTAATATAGAAACTTATAGAATTTGCAAAATTCAACACAAAAATTATAAAATAGTATAAAAGAACTGATTTTTCATTATTAAATTTGTAAATAAGAATTTATTTTCCACGTGTAAATGCATTTTGTGTTTTGAACTCCTTTAATGGTCCACAAGATATACTTTTTCCCTACCAGTAAATAGTAAGTGGATTAGTTTGTCAATTTAGTGGAAATGTTTACTCAAAAATGAAATTGAATGATGAGATTAAGAAAAGTTAATTGTTGCCTTACAAACAATGTTTCGTCAACAAGGCAAAATCCCAAGACAAACACAATTTTGTTAAGCATTGAACAACATATGGAATGCAACCCCAACATAAGAATACCAGCAACTATTAATGACACACACAAACAAACAATTTACAATAAGTCAAAATGAATAATTTAATAATTCAACACACTTTTTTCTACTAGTGATTTAGTAATACTACACAATAGAAAAATGCTAAAATAATTGAATTGTCTAATTGCGATGAGCATTGCAACAAGTGCCAAACGAAAAACAAATATTGAAGCTAACGATGAAAAACTTGAGAAACAAGTGCTACTATGCAAAGGCCAACGAATCATGCTTACAACTAACATATGAACACAACAAAGACTTGTAAATGAAGCTCTTCATGAAGTTATTAACATTGTTTGCAGTTGTGGATCTAGACCAGAAGACAATGATGTCAAGAATGAAGTAGTCATCCCAACAACTACTAGCAAATGTGTTTCAAATAATCATTTTTGACATTGTACAAATATTTTGTATACTTTACACCCCCAAGTATATTTGCATTCACTCATATTTTTTTCCATGTTATTTGGCATATACTACTATTGATTTACCCATTGCACCTCCTTTTGGTGGAAGTGCTAGCTATCTCATTTTTAATACAACTCTTGCTAACATGAAGTAATATGTATATTACAAATATCAATTCTTATTTATAATATAAACAGATTTGGGATGCATTATGAAAATAAAAGTATTACTATGAGTGTAGAACCTTAACTACAATGGTATTACAGTGCAAAATGATAAGTATTACACTAGAAATAATAATTTTGTGTTAAGTGGGGACTCGGGAGGAAAAATAAATTGATTGAAATTTAATGAATCTTCAACCACTTGTCAATATTCGATGAAGCACCTTTTAACATTGTCTCATTCATGTATTTATTAAGTCTATTAAGAGATGAGAAACTATCTTTATATCATTTTTCTCAAGTCAATGCTTTTGATATTAATAGAAACAAAAGAAGGGAGATCTCCCTTTAAAATAAACAACCTGAAAGGTAGTTCAACCATCATAATACCAACTTTAAGAACACATTAAAATTCATTTAAGTAAATGTTTACAAGGATGGATCTATTGGCTATATCTATTAATTGTTAATTCAAAGGACATACATTAATGGATAGTTTAATAGTTTAATATTTCAGAAGAAATAGAATAATTATATTAGATGTATTAAGTAATTGTATTATCTAAAAAAGATTAATATAACTTAATTTTAAATTTGATACCATGTTATAAATTATGACCTTAAGTTACTAAACATCACAAATAAAATATAACATAAATAAAATAAAAAACACATGTAACACCCTGCCAAGGAACCCTTAGAACAAAAAGAGAAAACATATGTTATCAAAGACAAAAAAAAATTTACAACACGTATCATTTATATCTTTATCCGATGTGTATAACAAGAAGTAATGCATTAATTTTAATCTCATTGAACATAAGAGGATGTCTACAAATAGATTCCAAGGGTTCCAAGACCTTCCTTTCTAGATTCCTTGCAAAGCACCAGATGAAGTGTCTTAGGATGTTCATTTACCACTTTATCCATTATATCTTAATCCAAATATGGTAATCCAAACCTTAAAATACCAAGGAACAAGGCCTAAAGCAATTTGCAATGAAACAACATACACCAAACCTAGTTTTCCTTTACGCTAGGTGGAGGCACAGGAAGATAGGCAGATACACTAGTGAATGCAGATTCCTATTGATAGATTAAAAAATTCTAGTGACTAGATTGTATTAGTCTAGTGAGGTGGAGACACTAATTGATAGGAAAAGGCATTGATCAACGCAAATGCCAAAGAGAAAGACACATATCAATATGGAAATATTTGTTGGTCACCAAGGCTATTTAATTTGAATATCTACCAAATTGAAGATAGGACCAAAGCACAAACTAGTATACTAAGAGGAAGTAAAATATACGTATTCGAGGCTCCATTCACTCAATTTCATTACATGATTCATTATTAAAATATCCATTAACATGATCACCTACACAATCATTACAATTTCATAGAATGATAGGAGTACATCAATGCTTGATAATATAAGTATGAAATAAAGAAGAAGCTGTCTTTGGGACAGCTCAAATCCTATGCATTGATCCCCAATGGTGGTTGGTCATGCCACCCGATCACATGTCACCCTCAAGCCCACCCCACTATGCTTGGAAAGATAACAATATGGCCCAAACACACACCAAAAAATCATGCAATAAGGATCACAACACTCTTAATACACAAGTATGATGACATGTAACTGATTGAATGTTTGAAGATGTTAAGTTGATCACCAAAATGCAGAAGGATAATGCAAGACATTAATTCAATTAATAGGTTGTATTGTCATTGATGTCAACTTGATATAATCTAATCGGTTATAATCAAAGTGTCAAAGACTTCAGAGAATCAGAGAGAAAAAGATTATGCTTTCAATAATACATAAAAGACAAGTATTCACAATATGACTTCAAACACCGACGGTCAGTGGAGACCGATGGACAGAGATCACTGAAAGTCAAGTCACAGTGATGCCCGAGAAAGAACACTGACAAGCATGACCGACGAGCAGAATCACAAGCATAACTGACAGACAGAAACATAGTGTAAACCGACGGAGAAGCTCAAGGAGAACTGGAGTGTTGACCGAAGCTATCAAAGAGTTAAAACATTGAAATTTACTTGAGTTCAGAAATGAGAAAATATCTAGCTGGCATAGCTAAATATTGACTTAACTGGTAGTTATCTTTGTTTTCATTGACAAGATAAAGCCAGAGATAAGTAAAGGATTTAAAGTTGTTTTGTCCAGTTGGCAAGAAGATCTCTGTGAGATAAAACAAGAGTTTTTCTTTAAATCTAATTGGTGAGAATTGTGGATCACACTAAGATCAAGAAAATCAAGAACCTAACAACGGTGATATCATGTATATAAAAGAAACAACTTAATTCATTACGAATTGAGGTGGGTGAATGAATGAAAAGAGGATGCTGAAGAGAAACTTCAAACAATCCTGATTAATCAAGCTGAGGAAAGAGCTAAAGTTTTCTGCGGACACCAAGCAACAGAGCACAACATCACCAAACAGAATCAAAGTCGAGCAAAGGTATAAAAAGAGATATATTGATCAGAATATTTTTACGAGATTACAATAGACCTAAAAATCTGCAAGTATGAGTTGTATATGTGAACAAATCATACTATTTCAGTTTAACCATTGATTCAGAAAGTTTCTTAATGAGCGGGATTTAAAGATCCTTTCTATATTGAGATACATCTCAAGGAGTATCAAAAATTTTGATCATGAAGATGGCATGAGATTCTAGATACCTAGTGACAGGCCAAGTGAGTGTTTGATCAAGGAAGGTAGCATAGACATGCCCGATATCAAGTGATAGACTAAAATTTTAAATCCTCTAACAAGGTCACACCTAACAATGTGTTTTTAACCTTTAACGGGGTTGGCTCTTCACCGAGATCACTTCAGAAGAGTGAAAATTATGGGTTACCGGTCCCAAGTGGTTTTTCCCTTAACAGGGTTTCCATGTTAAAAATCCACGTGTCAATGTATTTATGAGTCATTAATTTAGTGTTTTGCATTACACATAGCTAATTTGGATTGATCGGTATACTCTAGATAATTTACTGTCTTTCGGTAAATTAACAAATTGCTATTCGGTAATCATACAGTAGAAGGTTTAACAAAGCATTCTGAGCAGTAGTAATTTGATAAAAGTATTTGAAGGCATTCATCTTATAGGACTGAAGATAACTAGAGGCTTAATATTGTGGTACTAAGTTTTGGGGTTGATTAATGGAATATTTTTGAGGCCACTAATTCANCCCCCCCCCCCCCCCCCCCCCCCCCTCTCTCTCAGTTATTACTAACAAAGTATACATCTATACACAATGAACACAAGCAATAAAATTCCAAGATTATAATGTAGGAATGAGGATGCATGAGGGCATAAAACTATTGGAGATGTTGTCACTAATGAAGGAGAATGTTGTTGTTTCCATATTAGTTTTTAGTGATGTCAACACACTTTTTAAACTTATTATGCTATGGCTTTCAGACACTCAATGATACAGTTGACAGTGTTTTGATTCTCATTTCTCCGTATAGACAGATATGGGTATACGCTTTTGATAGTTTGTATTGGTACTACTAGTGTACCTATATTCAAGTGTTCATGAGTTTTGGTGCTTCAGTCTCTTTGAAATTTTGGTCCAGTAACTCAGATTTCTAGTTGATTTGTTCCTCAAGAATAAGACAAATGATCTGGTATGTCCACACTTCATCGCATGGATTTTTTGATACTTAACTTTGGGGAAAAATTAAGGTTTGAGTGAAATATGTAATCTCAGTTGGACATCAATATTAATAATAATTTGGCCAACATATGGAAGCAAACGTGAAGTATATTCTGGATGAAACATGTAATGAATTATCCTACCTAACTGCTTAGTGCTTGGGCTTGGACGACATAACATATGGTTGGAAACTATATAT
>MU228452.1:1929374-1968390 GCA_018584345.1 Thuja plicata
TGATGATATCCACTTTTTAAGTCTATCTTTGTGAAGTACCTTGCACCTCCTAAACAATCCATCAAGTCTTCTATCCTAGGGATAGGGAACCTATATCTGATAGTGATCCTATTAATGGCTCTGGAGTTAGTACATAATATCCAAGTACCTCCTTTCTTAGGGGCTGCGACTATGGGTACAAAACAAGGACTAATACTCTTCCTTATAAGACCTTGTTCTAACAACTCTTGAATCTACCTAGCTATTTCCTCATTCTGTTGAGGGGTCATCTTGTAGGATGCTTTATTGGGTAGGGTAGCTCTAGGATTAAGGTCAATCTTATGGCTTATGGGTCTCATAGGGGGTATGGTTGATGGCTATCCATCACTTACTATACCCTCATATTTCTGCAACATATCTTGGATCTCTTGTGGCAGCTCTGTCCTCTTCACCGTTTTGTCTTCAACTTCCTTGGGCTTCAACATTAATGAAAATTCAACTCCTTCTCCTTCCTCCATGGCTTCTAAGAACTCTTTTTTCACTCACCATTAGCATATTAGGACCTGTTGTCTTCACTTTTGCATCTTCTAATAATGACTAAATTTTGAAAGTCATGTTGTCCTTCTTGAAAGTATAGGAGTTCTTCACTCCATCATGGATAGCTTGGTGGTCAAATTTCCATGGCCTACCTAGGAGAAAGTGACATGCATCCATGGGAAGTACATCACATAGTACCTTATCCTTGTATCTCCCTATAGAGAACTCCACCGATGCTTGCTCATTCACTAAGCCATGTTATCCCTTATTGAGCCATGTTACCTTGTAAGGATGAGTATGAGGTATCCTTGTCATGTTTAATTTTCTAACTGCCTCCTCTGATACAATATTATCATTAGACCCTGAGTCAATAATGACTCTACATACTTTACCCATCACCTTACATTTGATTCTAAACAAAGACCTTCTTTGGCTTGGCTCCTCCTTAATTGGCTTCTTGATCAATGTTCTCCTCATCATGAGGTTCTCACCTTCCTCTAAATTTAATGGCACTTCAAGGTGTTTGTCAGCTACATTTTTGTCTTCTTGGACTAGATTAGTCCTCTTGTTACCTCCTTGAGAAGTACTACCCTTCTCTGGACATCTATAGGCAAGATGTCCCATTTGATTGCAATGGTAACATTTCATGTTGGCAAAGTAATTGCCTCTTCCTTGTCCACCACTTCTACCTCTATAATTGGAGTTCCTTCCTCTACCACCTCTACTAGAAATTCCTTCTTGCTGCTCATTGTATTTGACTTCTCCTTGTGTCCTTGATTTTGAACTCCTTCCACCATATCCACCTCTTGGTCCTCTACTATCTCTTCCTCTACCTCTTCCTTTAGAAATTTTTTCTTTCTTTCTTTTTCCTTTCTCCTCTATCTTCAAGGCCATTTGATAGCATTGGCGGATGGTTTTGAAGTTCACAAGACTCATGTCTTCTTGAATAGACCATTTGAGTCCATTCAAATATCTAGCTAGTTTGATTCTTTCATCCTCCACCACTTGTGACCTTAATCACAACTTTTGGAACTCCTCCATGTAATCTTGGACATCCAAGTCTTTTTATCTGAGATTGTGTCTCCTCCTATGTAGCTTCACTTCATAATCATTAGGCAAATAGGTATGCTTCATCTTAGTCACCATGCCCTTCCATGTGGCTATAGGACTCTTTCCTTCTTTCTTACTTTCAGGTTGAACAAACTTCCACCATGTGAGCATTGAACCTCTCAATCTTGACTTGGCCACATTTAATTTTTGGGACTTTGTGATACCATCACATTCAAAATGGTTCTCTATAATGTCTATCCAATCCACAACTAAATCTGGATCCATTTGTCCACTAAATAGTGGCACACCCTCCAAAGTTTTGCTACTTAAGCCTTCAATGCCTTTAAGAAGGGTTCTTGGTCACTGACAGGGTCAGGGGTTGGAGCTTCCTTTTCTAAATCCACTCCTTTCTCCCTTACTTCTTCTTCTTCTTTTTGATCTATCTTATCTTTCATCTTCCTAGCTTTGTCTTGGACTTCTCCCAAGAGTTGCTCCATTTGAGACAACCTTTCTCTTAACAACTTGTTGTCTTCTTCTTGATCTTCTACCTTTTTGGCTAACTCAGCATTAGTCACCATGGTTTTATCTTTCACTGAACTTCTAGGTGTGTTCTCTCCAACTGATTCAGTAGGATGAAACATCCACCACAAGCCTGATCTTTAATCAAGCTCTGATACCAATATGGTGTGAGTGTTCCAAGGCTTGCTAGCACTGCATCCAAGAGACTTAACTTGTCTCTTCTAGGAACCTAATCTCCTCTAGGTCCTAAATTAGTTTAGATGATTAAATAAGTCCAATTCAAACTCTTCTCTAAGAGTTCTAACCCTTGTGCTTCACCTTGAAACACTGACACCTTTCAGTTAATTCAATTCCTCACTTCTCCTACTACACTTAGAAGAGACTAAGTGCCAATTTCAACCTTAACACTCATGAATCATTTGCAGGGGTGTCCATCATCATGTATACATTTCATTTGATCCCAATGGAATCCATTTTGAAGGATCTCTTCACTCTTTGCAATCGAGTTCACAATTTTGTCACAAGAAGGCCTAAATCCTTGCAGCCCTTGACAGTGACCTTTTCCTATTTCTTGCAAACCTTTCCCAAAGTACTTGAAAATATAAGACCATATCTAGATACCCTTTATCATTTTACAAGATATTTTGGAAGTTTTAGTTCCCTAAGTCATCTGTACATAGGGTTCCTATAGTCTAGGTCCAATAGGGCTAATAGACCTAATTTTTAGGACTGACTGCAACTTATTTGAAAACTTGTTCAAAAATTGGTCTCAGTTATTGGTATGAAATCGACCATCATAAAATGTCAAGGTATGAATAAAACCTAACTGGAACTATACTTATTCTGTACAGTGTTTCACTACCCTGCAAGTTATACTTACTGTTTCATCACCAAACCTCTAATCGGGCAGTGTATGCTCGCCTAGGGATTGGCATTAAAAATAGCTACTCCATCTTCCATGACTCCTAACTCTACACATATGTACACTACTAACTCCCCTAGCATATCCATCTATCCTTAGGTATTTCCCATGGCTAGATTTCATGGGGGAGCCATGACTAGACTGACTGATCAAGATAGGACTAGTAGACTCTCTAAACACAAAACAATTTATACAAGACCTTAAATGACCACAAAGAAACTTGAATACTAAATGAGAAACACTCCAAACTATCCTAAGAACACAAAATAGTCATTATTTTGAAGCTTTCAATCCATAAAGTATCACTGTCCCAATGAAATGCTCAAGATTTTTGAAAACACAGAATTGCAAACTATATTACTCTTCCAAACTTGTTACAATGAATGACTAACTGATGAGATTCAATTCTCTCCATGCATTAGATGCATTCTTACACCATTCTAGGCCTTGTTTTTTTATTCCCCACTCCTAGTTTGTAGGGGGATCCAAGGTAACTGTGTTGTATGCAACATTTGCAATAATTGCAAATGTTGGCATGACAACAATTTAGCAACTTTTGGCATCTTTCCTTTTAAGCCAATTTCCTCATTTCTAGGACCTCTAACCTCTTCATTACGAGGATCCAAGATCATTAAAGACCTTATTGCATCTCTATGTCCTCATTTATATGTTTAGGACACATTCATGACTCAAATCCATCATTTAGCAACTAAGCCTAATAAATGAAAAACTACTAACAATGGCTACTTTGGTGACCTTAGTCCTAATGAATAACTCACCTAGCCCACATTGAAATGACCTTCTAAGGTCTAAAAACAACCTAACTATCTTGACTTGGCCAATGTCAAGTACAAGCCAAAATGATTAAAACATGGAGGTTAGCCTAGGTGTGCTCCTGCACCACTTCGACTAGTATGTCCTTCCATTTAACAAGATATTCCATATACTTCTTTCTTCTTTTACTACGACCCACTTGGCTATCCAAAATATTATATATCTATTCCATGTGCTTCTTAGGGTACCGTTGTTCCATATTTGATCCAGCACTCCTACTAGAATCTGGTTCATGATACTCATACAAATCTGCAACATTGAATACAGGTGATATATCCATGTCTTCTAGCAACTCTACTTCATAAGAATTCCCTAAATCAAATCTCCTCAAGATCTTACAAGGACCAAATTTCTTCACCCTTAACTTGTTGTAAGTACCAAAAGGAAATCCACCCTTTTGTAAGTACACCATAACTTCATATCCTACCTAAAATTCCTTATGTATTAATTTCATGTCTGCTCTCATTTTTTAAGCTTGATTCATTTTATCATAATTTTGTCTCACTTCTTCATGTAATGACTTCATAACTTAAAAAAATTCTTCTCCTTATGCACTCCTCTTAATAGCATGACTAACATCCCTCAATTCTACCACTCCCTTAGGATTAAAACCATTAACTATCTCAAATGATGTCTTCTTTGTTTGCTACTATTTACTGCATTATTACAAGAAAAATTTTCTTGAGGAAAAACTAAATCCTAATTTTCTAGCTTATCTTCAACTAAACATCTCAACAAATTCCCTAAACTCATGTTCACAACCTTTGTCTATCCATCGATCTATGGATGAAAAGTAGAACTATACTTCAAATCAGCATCCATCTTCCTCCAAAGTCTTCTCCATAAATAGCTAACAAACCTACTATCCCTATCAGAAATAATGCTCTTAGGTAATCCATGTAATCTCACAATCTCCCTGGAAAATAAATCCACTACATGTAGTGCATTTGTAGTCTTCTTACAAGGAATGAAATGTGCCATTTTAGAAAATCTATCTACAACCACAAAAATTGAATCATAGCCTCTTTGTGTCTTTGGAAAACCAAGGACAAAATCCATGCTAAGTTGTTCCCGTGGTCTAACATGTACTATCAAAGGTGTATATAATCCTACATTCTTACTACTACCCTTTGTAACTTGGCACACTTTACAACCCTGAAATTTCACATCCTTCTCAACTTGCAGCCAAAAGAAGTGCTCACTCACCAAAGCTACTATCTTATCAATGCCAAAATGTCCTGCCAATTCTCCACTATGTTTCTATTGGAAATAATAGGTGCAGAGAGGGGAGTGAATTAGTACTAATAAAACTTCCAGACTTTGACAGATACATTTAAATAGAAATAAAATAAAATCCCAAACTATGAAGCATATAACTAAAACTATAAATTAAAAGTGCAATGAATCAAATGAATACACATGCACACACATAACACTCTAATTTTTATCATGGAAACCCTTGGTCAGAGGGAAGAAAACACGGTGGGGATGAAACCCACAATCTTCTCATTGCAGTAGAAAATAGTGCTCTATTAGGATCTTACAATTTATCGCTTTCTAGGTGAATCACCCTGTTAGGAGTGACTGATACCTTATTAGAAGTATCAACAGTACTATTATAGACTACCTTGTTAGAGGATTTTAATCCCACTTATACAGTCTTCACCTTGTTAATGGATTTATAATAAATTATTGCTAGAGACTACCGTGTAAGGGGATTTTGACTTGTTGAAACTATTAGGAAAACAACAAGAAAATTTGACCTGTGATATGCACTACTCAATGCTAATCATATCCTTGATGCTCTGTACTTGTGTTGAATCCAATCCCATAGCTTCTCTAGAAATATCTTTGTAATTGCAACTCAAGATCTTACTGACAATAACACTTCATAAACTTTTCAACTACTCTTCAACAACGACAAATGACTAACATGGACTATAACTTTATATATTTTATTTACTTGCGACTGTAGACCTAATTAGGGTTCCCAATTCCCTCAAAAATTGTTTTTTCAGTCTTAACTAACTCGCAAAAACTCTAGAGTCTTACCACATCTGCCAAAACAAAATTTAAGTTGTCATTCCCAATGTGAAATATTCCTTCAATTTTATTTTCCAAAACATACCTTGGATTCATACACAAATCTGTACATAATTCCCTAAGCATTCACTCATTCAATTCCTTGAACAATGTACTACATTTTTCATGTTGTCTAGATTCACTGGACCGTCTGCCAACACAACCGATTTAGCCCATTAATCAAAACTGATTAATAACGTTCACTGCATTTACCGGTTAATCGTATCTTCACTTTTTCCTATACCGGTGTGACCTAAGAGTCATAGTCACAAATCATAGTTCACCTATTGTATTTACATCTTCCAATGTACCAGTAACAAAACTTGTCTCCCTTTACCGATTTGACCTTCACCTATTATTTTGTTCACCGATTACCTTTAATGCTTACCTTGTCTTTACTGATTGGATATAATTGTGTACGAGTTGGTATAATTTCATATACTTATACAAAAATCTCACCTATGTAATGGTTTGCCAGCAATGAAAACCATACACCAAAAACTCATCATCAATGTCATCTACCAACATTCTCTTATCAACATTCTCCCCCTTTGGCATTGATGACAAAACTTGTATCTGTGTCTAATTACATACTCCCCATGAATTTTTAACTCCCCTTTGTACCATAGAATATATACTCTATATACTCCTCCTTGTTAATCTTCTATACACTCCCCCCTTTTTCGAAACAATGCCAAAAACTATAATCAAGATATTTGTGTACAAGGGTGTTCATAACTTACAATTTATCAAATATAGACTAGAAATGTACCTTAGCATTGGCAAGAGAATGCTCCCATGACTCCTTTAATGATGTCAAGGAAATGTGATGACCATTTAAACCTGAAGCTAGATCCTCCATACTATCAATTATGCTCATGTCTGGAGTTCCTATCAATACTTTGTCTTTCTTAAGATATGATTGTATGATGTCCATGTGTGGAGTTACAAATCCTTGTAGTTCTAGAAAAGTCATCCTTATCTTGTCCTCTTCTGACTTGAGTTCTCTTTCCTTGAGTACCAATTCTTTTAATTTTGCATTATGATCCATCATAGAATTTTTAAATGGGTCCAATTTGTTTACAAGTGTAGCCAACTGTGTCTCCATCTACTCCTTCTTCGTCTTGATATTTGTAGTGAAGTTGGTCAGAATAGATATTTTGTTGAATATTTTTTCAACCTCAAGTAATGAATCCTTGAGTTCCTTTACCAGTTCAAATAGTAAAATCTTCTAAAGAGAAATATTTTGTAGTAAATTCTCCATCATCTCCTTCTCTAATCTCTTCTCTTGTCATTTTATCATCTCCTCTTCCATGTCATGATCTATACTAGTGATTGCATCAACCAAAGTTTTGAGTTTATCAATCAGAGATTATTCTTCATCAAGTTCTACATCAGGAACTAAGTTAGCAAGTATGGAAATGACTTTCCTCATTATTTTATTTTTGTAATTATTTTGCTTTATCCTATTCTTATTAGCCTTTTCAGATAGCTTCCTTGAAAAGAGTATATGTTCCTTTGGCTTTCGCTTGTAAACATCTTTCTTCATAATTGCAAATTCTGGATCATCTTTTTCCTCTTCCTCTTCATCATATTCTTCTTCATCTTCTTCCATTCTCTTCTTTTTATTTTTCTCACCAGTATCATCTATGTTGGTTTTTTAAGCACTGGTGATGTTAGCCTTTGGTGTCTCAACTCCATCTTTAGTACTTTTCTCACCTAATCCAGTGTTACTTGTTTGAGTTTCCATCTTTGCCTCTTTGTCTTGTTCTTGGTCTTGCTATTGCACAACTTGATTTTCTTGATTTGGATCACCCTGGCTAGTATCCTTAACCTGTTCTATTGTGTCCTTTGATTGGTCAGTGGTCTCTGTCACCTATTATATTTCCTTACCCTTCTCTATTTCATTAATCTTGTTGTTTTTAGTATAAACTACATCATCATTGATCTCAAAAGGGTTTAAAATAAGTGGAGACTGAAGTGGTATATCTTCATCTTGATCTCCAAACATGGGAGAGTTGGGATTATCAGTAAGATATTCAACTATAACTTCATCCACTGAGTCTTTTTTTAGGTCAGTATGAGTAGCAACATTTGAAATACTACCTAACATATCTCCTATTAAATATTTCAAAGTAAAAGTATCATCTAATTGAGATGTACTGGCTATGACCGTTACTTGTGCTTGATCTACATTGTATATCCTTTTCCATATCACCATTGTTTCTTCTTCAACATCCTTCTCCTTTCCAGCTAATAGTCTTGCGGTCTTGTGGCCAATGCTAAATCTTTCTTTATATGTTTCAAGTGCTTCATCCACTTCCTTTATTGTCAAATGTGTCATAGTATAAATAAGTGTCCTTTCCCTTATTTCCTTTTCAATTTCAGCTACAGAATCCCATCTAACATTGATCGGTTCATATAATTCATCAGCAATATGATCTTTATGTTGACTAGGTACTCTGATGAATTTATGAAAGTGGAATACAATAACATACTCAATTATTTTCTTGGATTCATCAGATAATTTAGAGAACTTAAAGTTACTAATGTTACCTATCATTCCATGTTCTCTTATTACCTTGGAAACTTCTGTAGCACTCTTAGGGATATTGAATTTAGTTTTTCCAGACTTCCCCATGTCTGTTATCTCCTTTTATGAATCAGTTTTCTCACTATCTACCTTTGTCTTCTTCTTCTTCTTCTTCTTCTTCTTCTTATTCTTGCTAGGAGGGGTCTTGGTATGTCCTCGAGTTTTCCTCTTTTTATATGTTTTTGGGTTTTAGAGGTTGTGATACCTCAAGGAGCTTAGGGTCAGAGGATTTACCTTCATCAATCTTTTCCCTTTTAGCTTCTTCCACCAATGGTAATTCTAGAGTTTTAGTTTGTGTATCTTCTTGCTTCCTTTTCCTCTTTGCATATGCATCTAGAATTTTCTTATTTCTCTCACTATTTGAACTATTGACTTCACCAGTTACAAAATTCTCTTCCAATTGGGTTATAATATTCTTAGGATTTCTTTCCATTCTAGGCTTTTTGAGTTCTAAGGTGATTCTCTCATAAGCTTCCTCAAATGCGACATACTTTTTTAATTGTTTGTTAACCGGTAGTTTCAATAATGCATCTATGTTTAGGATTAACAATTTTTCATCAATTTCATATCATATTTATAGTATCCATGAAATCTTGGGTTCTATCACTTGAATCTCATAGTTGTCTATGTCAACTGAGAAGCAAATGGTATATTTGTACTTTACCACAATGTGTGGGGGAATTCTATACTGCTTGTGCATTCTATCTTGAAAATCCTTAAAGTAACCCCACATGACATTTTTCAGGTTCTCACCTAGTTCACCTAAGTATTCATTGATTTGGTACAATGCATGTCTATCTATCTTCCATGTTACTGTTCCTTTTCCAGGGAAGAAATTTTGAACATAAAAGAACATACATACCAAAAGAGATCCATACTTTAGTGCTTTATTTTTATCAGTATGTATTCCATTTAGGTTAGCCAATAATTGTGCTCTCACAACCTCCTCTAGGTCATATCTAGTATCATCCTTCAAAAATCATTAAATGGCATGAAGAGCTCTATAGGGAACACTATTCAACCAAATCGACTGGTAGACCTTGTAACCAACAATCATTTCTACAAATCAAACCTCTTGTTCTTTTATGTCATCTATCATCATGGCTCTATGATCTTGCCTTGAATTTCTGAGTTTTGCAACCATCTTCATGGATATCTGCCTTAGGGTACATGGTTCCCCGTCCACTAAGAATCTTGTGATCAAATGAATTAGTTCCTTGGTGATCTTGATTGGTTTATCCATCCATATAAATTGATCATGAAAATGACTCAAAATATATCGAATCCACTCTTCCTTAAAGATTTTGGTAAGTCCAGAATATGTGTCAAACACTTCGGCTGAAGATGTTTGAACTCATCCTTTAGCTCTCCATTATTGCACATTTCCATGTATTCCTTTTTTATTTGTTCATCTCTTAATTAAACAATGTTGCATTGGATAAATGTTTTAACATCCTCAATCAGAAAAATATGAGGTAGGGTTAGGGATAAGGCACTAGTTTTTTCCACTTTCGCAGCCTTTAACTGATACAGCTTGTGTTCTGGTTCTGCTTCCTTAGTTATCTAGATCAATTTTGGTGTTCCAATCATTGATTCAACAAATTTCTTGCTTCCAAAATCAAACACACCAAATACCTTCACAATTGACCACCGCTCTGCTAGATAACTCAACTAGGGTTTTCAAATTCATAGTTTAATCCTCTGTAAGTATTCAACACAGATAATTCACACAATTGATCACAATAGTTAATCACACTCTGATCCTAAAAATGCTCTTCAAAATTAAAGTTAAATAATGAATAGATTAACCTATAATTTATTTGCTCAAAAAGTTGCCCAACAGTTAGTTTGGTACATAACATTTAATGTAGTTCATCGATGTCACACTTTACCGATTACAACCTCTACTGGTTAATGCCAAAAGTAGCATTTGTACATAACTTTTTGTAAATGATAAAATCAGTGATTCATAACAACTTACCTCTATATAATTCATCAAAATTAACATCAGTGCATCTCACTATGAAAATAGATATTACCGCTCATCATTATAAGTGACCGATTATATATATAAATGAAATTTAGTCCCTGAGCAAAAAATACTTGCTTATTTTGAGGATGAATCCCCTGAGCCAGAGGATGATGGGTTATCTTTTGATGAATTGGCATCTTATTTTCTTTCTTCCTTCTTCACCCATATCTTCTTCATCTCATTCCTCACTTCTTCAACATTAACAATATTTTTACCTTTCCTATCTTCATTGTTTGGTGATCGGTTCCTATACCTACAATCTCTTGCTAGATGTCCAACCTTGTGACAATAAAAGCATGTCATACCTTTTTTCCTCCAGAGCCTAGCATTACCTCTAGAATTACTCAATCAACAATTCATAGCCATGTATCCATAGTTTCCACAAATATTACATGTGAGATTCATGTTTCCTTATCTTCTTAGAACACTCATCGGTTTGTTAGGAAGTCTTGGTGATGGTATTCTTGATCTAAATTATTCTTCCTTGTGTCCAAATTTGTTTGATGTGTAAAAATAGACATTGAAACTCCCTTCAAATGATCTAGTACTATTGGCTCTTGATCCGCACTCGTAAGCTTAATGACCATACTTATTTAAATTGTAACAATAACTATTAAAATGAGTAAATATTGGAACATTCACTAGTTTTCTTCTACATTAATTATTAGTGTGTTGAGGCTTTCCATAATTGTAGCAAGTGGGTTTAGTAGGCTTCTTACCTTGTGGACTAGTATAAACCTTAGGAATCTTTGATTGTTTCTCAGAACTAGACTTGGATAATTATCCTTTTTCAAATTTTCTATCACCGGTATATCCTAAGCCATAAGTATCCCTAGGTCTCCTTTGATTCTTCAATTTCTCATCAATCTTCTGCATACTTTGTTCATATTTCTTGAGTTTTTCATTTTTCTATCTTTAAATATTAAAGTCCTTCTTTAGTTTTTCATTCTCCTACCTCAATGTTTCATTTTCAGCACACATTTGTAAGTTTTCATCACCAGTGTCACTTAGTTGTTCATTTAGTGCATGGTTCTCATGTGTCAACCTATAAAGTATAACATTATTTTCTCTTATCATATCTTCAAAATTATTATTTGTAGTTTCAATAGTCCTTTTTGCATTTTCAGCAGCTCTCATGACTTCAAGAACTTCACACATCCTTATGGATTGACTTTCTTGTTCCCTTTTCATCTTGGTTGCTTCTTTAGTAAGGATCTTGTTCTTCTCCATTAGATATTCTATTGCAACCTCAACTTCCTCATAGTTAACTCTTCCTTTAGATAATTCATCAATGTTGTCCATAATTTCTTTCAGTTGTTCAAACAATTCTTTTTATTTTTCCAATGAAGTCTTTAGCTTGCTCTTCAACTCCGCAATCAGCTCGTTGGCTACCTCCAACTATCTCTCATACCTATAGTTTTCCATCTCCTCAGACCGACTCCCCAAGTTTCCAAACTTTTCCTCTAGAGAATCTGTGCTTTTATACCAATTGTTAGAAATAATAAGTGTTGAGAGGGGGGTAAATCAATACTAATAAAACTTCCAAACTTTTATTGATACCTTTAAATAGAAACAAAAGAAACTTCTAAATAATGAAGCATATAACTAAAAATCTAAAGTAAAAGTGAAATGAATAAAATGATAATTTTGGAAATATTGTTGAAAAGCTACAATGGAAATAATTTTTGTTTTTTCATTGATGTCAAACCTTAACTGGTGAGACTATTGATATCTGTTTGAGTACCATATCTATTGATTGATGAATGAGATTTAACAAGAAGACCAAGTAGAATGGTTGAGTTATGAGAAATCACAAGGGTACTTGATCAGTTGGCACATTGGAAAAGTAATGAGTTGTTTATATTTCGATGATAGTTTACTGAGAACATTTTGTGTCAAGCCCCAGTATATGCCGAACGAAGTCAGTGATGACTGAGCGCCAGTAAATTGCCGAGGAACACAGTGTTGGCCGAGCAATAGTATTTTGGTAATTGTTGAGATTTGAAGATCTCTGGCCAACATAAATGATTTTATTGGGATATATAAAGTTAATTAAGGATAAGCATGATTGATCCACACTATGTAAATGCACAGGTAACCGTAATTAATACATGGATCAAAGATTTAATTTTTGATTGCTTTGGAGAAGTAAATTAAATGTAAAGATGGAAAGATCTATTGGATCTGACCTAACCTAAGACCTATGATCTTGATTAAGTGACAAAAGATGTATCTGACCTAGATGAAGAGGTATATGATAACCTCAGGAGGTTATTCATGTTGTATGCTATGTATGAAGAGTATACAAGAGGATTTCATAGTTAATTGACTGATTGACATGATCTAGTAGAGAAGGCTGAACAGAGAAGTACAGAACTGTAAGAGTGATTTCTTGGAAAATTTCCAAGAAGATATGAAGATTGAAATGAGAATGGAGGCCACTCAATGAATTAGAATTAGAGCTGAATTGGATCTGGATTTGTAAAGCAAGTTGTATGTATCAGATCATACCTGCTGATTACTTTCTAACCATTTTATCAGTCAAAATCCTTTAACTAGGTTGACCTAACAGTCATTGTATAAATCCTTTAGCAAGGTGACATTTAGGTGGAATGTTCTAAGTCCTCTAACAAGGCCACTCCTAACAGGGTGATTAAATCCTTTAACCATGTCACATTTAGCAGCGTGTTTTGTAACCTTTAACAAGGTTGGCTCCTAACAGAGATCACTTCAAAAAAGTGAAAATTTGATAACATGTTATTGGTGGTTTTTCCCATATTGGGTTTCCAAGTTAAAATTTTGGTGTCAACTTGTGTGAATGTTTATGTTGAGTTTTACTGTTAAGTTTCTACATGTTGATTATATCTGAACAGTAAACTACATATGTATGTTGTTGTTTTATGTTATTGTTGCCGAGAAGATCTGAGTTGTTCAAATTGGTATAATGTTTTAATGGGCACATCTAGACCTGAGGATAACTGATTCACCCCCCCCCCCTCTCAGTTATTCTAAATTCATTCTCACAATTGGTATCAGAGCTTAGGTCTCTTGAAAACAATTTGAAGGTACTTGGAGCAAAATATCAAGATGTATAAGAAGGAGGTACCAAATCTGAACAAAGATAACTTCCCTACATGAAAAATTTTGATGAAGTTGCATTTGGCTAGTATTGATGATTCAGCTAAGAACTATGTTGAAAATGCTTATGTAGCCCCCACTGCACTTGCCACAGCTACACAGTTAAGAGAAAACTAGGAACACAATCAAACAATGTTGGATATTGCATCATCCCTGAACTATCATGAGTTTGAAGACATAAAGGATTGCAAAACTGCAAAGAAAATATGGGATGCCCTAGAAAACATCTATGGAGGAGATACAACTATGCTAAGAGCCAAATCTGAAAGCTTGAGAGTAATTTTGATGAAATGAAAATGCAAGAAGGAGAGAATATAGTTCAATATTATGGTAGGATAAAGGAAGTGGTAAATGCTATCAGAGGAGCTAAGGGAACCACTGATGATAACACCATTATGAGAAAGGTATTGAGGACTCTTCTTCCTGTATATGCTATTAGAGTCTCTGCAATTAAAGAATTAAGATGTAATCCTAACAATAATTTGACTTTGGAAAGTCTGGTAGGAAAACTTACTGAATTTCAGATGTCAAATTTTGATAACTACACACCACAAGCTATTGAATCTGCATTTAGATCCCAGTTGGTCCTTAAAAAATCAAAGAAAGGAAAGAAATGTGTGAACAGTGACAATGACACCACAGATGATGACTTGGAAGAACTTGAAGCACTCATGGAAAAAAGACTATCTAAAGGAAAAGGAAAATTCAAATGTAAACTTCCTATCATATGTTTTTCATGTAAGAAAGTTGGTCATATTGCTACTAGATGTCCTGATAAGAATGACAAAGATGAAGGAAGGGACAGAAAGTAAAAAGATAGAAAGGATGACCAAGACTTCAGAAGGTAGAAGGATTACAAAGAAAAAGGTAAGAAATATTGTTATATAGCTAAAGAAGCTTCTGACAATGATTCTAACAATTCTAATGAAAATGATATAGAAGTTGTGTATGTTGCTATGAAAGATGATTCTGATGATGATGTGAAAATTGCACTAATTTCTTATATGAGTAAAGGTGGTCATTGGATTATTGACAGTGGTTGTTCACATCACATGACTGGTGATAAAGATAAATTTGAGACACTAGATCAGTGTAATGGTGATTATGTTAAATTTAGTAATGATGCACCATGTCTTGTTAAAGGGAAAGGATCAGTTAATTTGACTGACAAGATCATATGTGAAAATGTATATTGGGTTGATGATCTTAAATATAATTTATTGAGTGTTACATAGCTGAATACTTATGGTTACAGAGTTGAGTTCCATCATAGAAAAGAAAAGATCTATGATGCCAATGGAGAACTAGTTGGAGGTGGTGAGAAGACTAAAGGTAACTTGTTCTATCTAGATTTAGCTAATGAGACATGATTTTTTTCACAATATAATGATGTTTGGTTATGGCATAAAAGGTTGTGTCATGTAAACTTTGATAACTTGGTAAGCATAAGAAAATTGAAAAAGGTTAGAGGGTTGCCTAACTTAAAGAAACCTGAAAATGCAATGTGTAAGCAATGTCAATTGGGAAAGATGACTAAGTCTAGTTTCAAGAGCAAAACTCATACTTCTGGGGGAATACTAGAATTAGTTCATACTGACCTTTGTGGACCCATTGGAGAGAAATTTTACTGTGGAGACAAATATTTTATTCTATTTGTTGATGATTACTCAAGAATTATGACTGTTATGTTTATTAAAGAAAAATCTGATGCATTCCATTTATTTAAATGGTACTTGGCAAAAGTTGAAAAGGAGACAGGTAAAAATCTAAAATGTCTAAGATCTGACAGAGGAGGTGAGTTTATTTCTAATGAGTTTAATAGGTTCTACAATGATTGAGGAATAAAAAGACAGATGTCCGCACCTAGGACACCACCACAGAATGGTATTGCTGAGAGAAGAAACAGATCTATCATGAATTGTGCCAGAACACTAATGATGGAGAAAATTTTTGCATAGAAATATTGGAGAGAAGCTATAAGTACAGTAGTCTATACCCTAAATAGAGTAAAAGTCAAGAAAGGTACTAATTCTACACCTTATGAGTGATGGTATGGATATGAACCTAATGTAAAATATTTCAAAGTTTTTGGAAGCAAATGTTTCATACTGAAGGATAACAGAAATGGGAAACTTGATGCTAAAGGTGAGGAAGGCATATTTCTTGGTTATTCAATGAAGAGTGAGGCATATAAGTGTTTTAATTCTAACACTAACAAAATTGTGGAAAGTGCAAATGTTAGAATTGATGAGTATGCAGAAATAAATGAAGCTGAAATCACATAGGAACCTGAGAGTTACAAATCATTTGTCTATATGGATGAGGAAGATTCTAATACATTACTAGAAACTGAGAATGAAGTTGTTGAGAAATAGCTAGCACTTTCCAAGTCATAGAATGAGGTTGCTAGGCAACAGGAGGTAATTTCCGAGCTATCTAATGGAGATGCCGAGTCACAGAATCAACTTGAATCAGACATGAATGATCAACCTGAAGCAAAAAAAGAACCTACTCTAGCAAAGTATGTAAGGAGGAACCATAAACCTAATCAAATCATAGGATTGAAGGATTCTACAGTTATGATAAGAAGTAATTTGAGAGAGGATACATGTTTATTATGTGATTTTGAGCCTAAAACAGTAAAATATGCTTTAGACAATGAAGACTAGATACAAGTCATGAATGAAGAAATTGAACAGATTGAGAAGAATAAGACTTGGACACTTGTACCTAGACCTAGTGATTAAAACATAATTGGTACTAAGTGGGTATTCAAAAATAAGCTGAATGAACATGGAGAGGTAACAAGAAACAACGCTAGACTGGTATGTAAGGGTTATGCACAAGAGGAAGGAATTGATTGTGGAGAAACATTTGCCCCAATTGCAATATTGGAAGGAGTAAGAACCTTACTTGCATATGCAGCCTACAGAGGTTTTAAAGTCTATTAGATGGATGTGAAGTCAACATTTCTAAATGGAATATTAGAAGAAGAAGTATATATTGAGCAAGCTAATGGATTTGTAGACCCAAGCAAGAGGAATATTGTTTGCAGATTACACAAAGTGCTATATGGATTAAAGCAAGCACCAAGAGCATGGTATGAGAGATTGCACAATTATCTGATGAAGATTTGATTTGCAAGAACAAATGAAAAAAGCAACCTGCATTTAAAGACAGAGAAAAGTAAAGGTACTTTATTGGCTGAAAATTTTGTTGATGACATTATCTTTTGTGAACAAGATGTGTAATTCCAAACATTTTCAAAGGAGATGCAAACTAAATTTGAGATGTCTATGTTTAGTGAGATAAAAAAAATTTCTGGCTTACAAATATATCATATGAAGAATGGTATCTATATTATTCAATCAAAATATATCAAGGAGATACTAAAATTTTTTGGATTGGAAGATTCAAAACTAGTGAGTACACCCATGGCTACTTGACAGAAGCTGACAAAGAATGATGACACAAAAGAAGTGAATCAAACCCTTTACAGATCAATGATTGGAAAGCTGCAATATGTTGTACATAGTAGACCTGATATTGCACTGGTTGTTGGTATTGTTGCAAGATTTTCTGCCAATCCCAAGGAGACACATATGATGGCACTAAAAAGGATTCTGATATATTTGAAAGGAACAGATGAATATGGTCTATATTACAAAAAGAAAGATAAGTTTGAGCTCAGAGTTTATACTAATTCTGATTGGGCTAGAAATGTGGATGACAGAAAAAGAACCACAGGAGGAGCATTTCTTCTGGGAAAAAGATTAGTTTCATGGACAAGAAAGAAACATAATTGCACCTCACAATCTACAGATGAATCTGAGTATGTAGCAACAATAGTTAATTGTTCTAATATTGTGTGGTTGAAGATACTACTGAAAGGTATGAAAGAAGAGATCACAGAACCAATTGTCATAAATTGTGATAACATGAGTGCCATTAATATTTCTAAGAACCCTATAATGCCCTCTAAGACAAAGCATATAGCTATTAAGTATCATTACTTGAGGGAGCTAGTTCAAAAGAAGGAAGTGAGACCGGAATATGTGAATACTAAGGAATAGTTAGCAGACATATTTACAAAGGCACTACCCAAAGATGCTCATGAGTATCTGTGAGGTAAATTAGGGTTTATTCCCCTAACCAAGGCTAATTAGTTCAGAATGACACTGTTGCATCAAATGTTGTATTCAGAATATTTGACACATTGATGCACATGCAGTCACACTTTACGATGCTGCCTAAAGATGTGAAAGACAGACAAAGATAGAAAAGAGGATCAATCATAGGCAAGATGACAGGAACAACATGATACAAAGTTTAGAACAGAAGAATCTACATAATGAAGATGTCAACATCTTTGGCATTGTTGTCAAAGAGGGAGAATTTTACTGAAAGAGGGAGAATTTACTACTTAGAGAAGGAAGAGATTAATGAAAGAGGGAGTCTATAGATGAATAGACATAGAGAATTTTTAGTGTGATTATAGACATAGAGGGAGAAAATTTTTACAAGATGAGAATCAGAATGAAGCTAAAGACATTAATAAAAATTTGTTCATATCAAGGAACATAGGTAGATTTTTTTTGGATTGTATGGTAACTATGGTTGAAAATTATTGTTTTATTGTTTAGTGTTTCCATCAATGCCAAAGAGGGAGATTGTTGGAAATATTATTGAAAAGCTACAATGGAAACAATTGTTATTTTTTCATTGATGTCAAACCTTAACTGGTGAGACTATTGCTATCTGTTTGAGTACCATATCTATTGATTGATGAAGGAGATTTAACAAGAAGACCAAGTGGAATGGTTGAGTTATGAGAAATCACAAGGGTACTTGATCAGTTGGCACATTGGCAAAGTAATGAGTTGTTTATCTTTCGATGCCAGTTTACTGAGAACAGTTTGTGCCAAGTGCCAGTATATGCCAAGCAAATTCAATGATGACCGAGCACTAGTAAATTGCCGAGGAACACAATGTTGGCCGAGCAACAATATTTTGGTAATTGTTGAGATTTGAAGATCTCTGGCTGACATAATTGATTTTATTGGGATATGTAAAGTTAATTAAGGATAAGAATGATTGATCCACACTATGTAAATGCACGGGTAACCATAATTAGTACATGGATCAAATATTTAATTTTTGATTTCTTTGGAGAAGTAAATTAAATGTAAAGATGGAAAGATCCATTGGATCTGACCTAACCTAAGATCTACGATCTTGATTAAGCGGCAAAAGTTGTATCTGACCTAGATGAAGAGGTATATGATAACCTCATGAGGTTATTCATGATGTATGCTATGTATGAAGAGTATGCAAGAGGATTGCATAGTTAATTGACTAATTGGCATGATCTAGTAGAGAAGGCTGAACAGAGAAGCAAAGAACTGCAAGAGTGATTGCTTGACAGATTTCCAAGCAGATCTAAAGATTGAGATGAGATTGGAGGCCACTCACTGAATTACCATTAGAGTTGAATTGGATCTAGATTTGCAAAGTAAGTTGTATGTATCAGATCACAACTGCTAATTACTTTCTAACCATTATATCAGACAAAATCCTTTAACCAGGTTGACCTAATAGTCATTGTATAAATCCTTTAGCAAGGTGACATTCATGTGGAATGTTCTAAGTCCTCTAACAAGGCCACTCCTGACAGGGTGATTAAATCCTTTAACTAGTTCACATTTAGCAGTGTGTTTTGTAACCTTTAATAGGGTTGGCTCCTAACATAACTCACTTTAGAAAAGTGAAAAGTTGATAACATGTTATTGGTGGTTTTTCCCATATTGGGTTTCCACATTAAAATTCTGGTGTCAACTTGTGTGAATGTTTATGTTGAGTTTTACTGTTAAGTTTCTACATGTTGATTATATCTGAATAGTAAACTACATATGTATGTTGTTGTTTTATGTTATTGTTTTCGAGCAGATCTAAGTTGTACAAATTGGTATAAAGTTTTAATGGGCACATCTAGACCTGAGGATAACTGATTCACCCCCCCTCTCAGTTATTCTAAATTTATTCTAATAGATAACACATGCACACACATAACACACTAATTTTTATCATGGAAACCCTTGGTTAGAGGCAAAAACAATGGTGGGGATGAAACCCACAATCTTCTCACTACAGTAGAAAATAGTGCTCTATTAGGAGCTTAAAATCTGTCACTTTCTAGGTGACTCACCCTGTTAGAAGTGATCAATACCTTATTTGAAGTATCAACAGTCCTATTAACAACTATCTTGTTAGAGGATTTTAATTCCACTTATACAGTGTTCACCCTATTAAGGGATTTACAATAAAGTCTTGCTAGAGACTACCCTATTAGGAGATTTTGACTTGTTGAAACTATTAGTAAAAAGAAAAAGTTAACTTGTGATATGCACTACTATATGCTAATCAGGTCCCTGATTATCTATACTTCTTCTGAATCCAATCATGTAGCTTTGGAAATAGCTCTATAATCACAGCTCAAGATCTTACTAACAATAACACTTCATAAAATTTTTAGCTACTCTTAAAAAAAAAACAACAAATAACATCTTATGACTTTATATACTATATTTACCTTCAATTGTAAACCTAATTAATGTTTCCAATTCCATCCAAAAATTCTTTTTCAATCTTAACTAACTCGCAAAAACTTGAGGTTCTTATCATGTCATCCAAAACATAATCTAAGTTGTCATTCCCAATGTGAAATACTCCTTCAGTTTTATGTGCCAAAACATACCTTGGATTCATACACAAATCTATACACAATTCCATAAAAATTGACTCATTTAATTCCTTGAAAAATGTACTATGTTTTTCATGTTTTCCAGATTCACTGAATCATCGACTGACATAACTGATTTAGCCCATTAATCAAAACTGATTAATAACATTTATCTTTTACCTGTTCACTATGTTGACTGCTTAATAATAAATTCACTTTTTCCTATACCAATGTGACCTAAGAGTCGCGGTCACAAATCAGATTCCACCTATTATCTTTACACCCTCCAATGTACTGATAACAAAACTTGTCTCCCTTTACCGATTTGACCTTCACCTATTATTTTGTTCACCAGTTACCTTTACTACTTACCTTCTCTTTACCGATTAGATATAACTATGTACCAGTTGGTATAACTTCATAGAATTACACAAAAATCTCTCCCCTATGTAATGGTTTTCCAACAATGACAACCATACGCCACAAAATCATCATCAATGTCACCTAACAACATTATCTTATCAATGATTTCTCCATAATGAGATTATCTCACATAGAAATTCTGGGTATACACAACTGGCTACCTTTGAATATCATTCCATCCTAAATAAAATTTATAACCACTTACTCCTATCTGCAACAATAGTTTCTCCACAAGTCTTCCAAGTTTTAGTGTGTTAGGATTAACAGTCCACCAACACAACTGAAAGGGGGGTGAATCAGTTGTGAGACAGATTATTAAACAATAAACTTTATAAACCAAAACTTTAAAAAAATGATAACATAGTAAATGCAACACCATAGCACAATCATTTTTAATTAGGAAACCATGTTAAAGGTAAAACCCCGGTGCGAATTAGCACTCACAAATAGTGTACTAAGAATATAGTATCCCTACTAAAAGATTTAGCCCTGTTAGGAGATTATTAATCCATTACAATACATAGTCCCTGTTAAAGGGTATACCCTGTTAGGAGTCAAGAGAACAATAGGCTCACTACCCAGGAACACTTCCTAAAGAAGGTTAAATCCACCTTCAGGCCTTACTACCTAAAATACAAGTGTATATGAAATATACAATCCAATGAATTGTCTAATAGAAAATGTCTTTTCTTGATCATTTCCAATGAAGTCTCTTAATCACAACCTATGCTCTATGTCTAGAATATTTTGCATAAACAAGCTCATAGCTTCCACACTTTGTTGTTACCACACTCTCCACAAAGGAAAACAACTTTCTTTTATACATGTTTACGATAAACAATTAGGTCAGCCAATTAAGACTTCCCCATTGCACAAATAATTACATAACGCCTTGCTAAGATACACATGGTACCTATAAAAATTAAACATAAATTACAATCCATTAAATATAATCCAAAATCAGTAATTCATGCTTGCCATCCATAATACACGCTTCATCTCTGAAGTTGGCCCCAAATAGGTCTACTCCAGAACACATGCCACAACTAACATCACCAAGACTCTTACGACCCCAGATTCATAACAAACATTCCTCAACATTTCCTCTACCATTCCTCAAGCTCACATAACAGGAATCAATATCGCACACAACTTATCCTCAAAACTCAGAGACTCACTCTGTCATAGTTTAATGTCACTATCCAGCACCCAGTCTTCACTAAAACAATTGTAACTTAATCCATCTAAAAAATTAAGCCAAGATAACTTAGACATAATATTAAAACACAAACCTATACACATCCACATCTTCACATGCTCTAAATCAACCATATAGTACCTATACACTTCTGTCCGCCATCTAAGCAATAGTAATAACTAGTTTGTTCTATCTCATTAGAAACATATGTTGACATTAGTGACAAAACATGAATGCCATCAACTACAACATAAACCAATTCCAACAATATCCACCTTTGGAATTGACAGAAACATATGAGAAAATTCATCAATCCAAAATTATCTATCTCAATACAATCTTCTCAATATCCTCTTCACAGCTCTCCCTAATGCCGTGGGGATTTTCCATAGTCTCTCTTCACAGAATATCTCCCCTTTTGACAACAATGGAAAAGGATGTCATTACTCTACTTCTAACCATATTTCCTCTGTAAGGTGTATCATTTTCAAATCTTCATGCCTACAACAACCAGGTGCATAATCACCCAAATGTGTTCTATATTGTTCCTATGATCACTCCCCCTAAGGAGTAGATCCATACATCAAGTCCATAAAATGATATAGCTCTGAAAGAAAAAAAACTGATGCATTCCTACATCAATTTAGTTCTTGCAAGGAGGGGGTCTCACCCCATGTATACCTCTATGATACTCAAAGGCATCCTTTGAAAAAGGTTTTGTAAATATATCTATAATTTGTTCCTTTGTGCTGATATACTCCAATCTAATCTCCTTCTCTGCAACCTTGTCTCTCAAGAAATGATACTTAATGGAAATATGTTTAGTCTTCGAATGCATAACTAGATTTTTTGACATTTTCACTATGCTAGTGTTATAACAATGGATAACCACTGGTTCATCAAAAGTTATCCCATTGTCCTTCAACATTTGTTTCATCCAAACAATCTGTGTGCAATTTATAGCTGCAGCAACATACTAGGATTCAATAGTAGACTAAGCTATACAGTCCTGCTTCTTACTTAACCAAGAAACCAATCTTTTCCCAAGAAAGAAAGCACCACCACTTGTACTCTTTATGTCATCAAAAATTTCCTTCCCAATCAGCATCAATATAAGCATGCAAAACAAAATCATCATATTTTTTATACCATAAGCCATAATCCAGTGTTCCTTTGAGATATCTAAATATTCTTTTTACAGTAGCAAGGTGTGTCTCTTTAGGATCTTCTTGATATCTTGCCACAATTCTAACTGCATTAGCAATATCGGGTCTAGAGTGAGTCAGATATTCTAAGCCTCCAATCATAGATCTATACTTTGTCTAAAAAATACTCTAAGATTCATCAGTAGTAGTAAGCTTGTGACCACTAACCATAGGTATTCCAACAAGTTTATAGTCTTCCATTCCAAACTTTTTCAACGTTTCCTTAAGATAATTGATCTGAGAAATAAAAATACCATTCTTCATCTGATTTATTTGCAGTCCAAGGAAAAATTTCATCTCACCATTCATCGACATCTCAAATTTATTTTCCATTTCCTTATATAACTTTTTACTCATTTCATCATTCCCTCCAAAAATGATATCATCTAAAAATACTTCAACTATCAAAATTCCATCTTCACTAGTTATTAAGTACAAATTACTGTCTGCATTACCTTTTCTGAAATGAAGATGAAGTAGATACGTATCCAATCTAGAATACCATGCTCTAGGTGATTGTTTTAGTCCATAAAAATCCTTCTTCCACTTGAAAACAATGTCCTCATCATCTGTCAAAGAAAATCCATTAGGTTGTTCAATATATACTTCCTCCTCTAGATCTCCACTCAAAAATGAATATTTCACATCCATCTGATATATTTTGAAGTCTTTGTGTGCAACATAGGAAAGAAATAATCTTATAGCCTCAAGCCTAGCAACAAGAGAAAATGTTTCTTCAAATTTTATGCCTTCTTGTTGCGAGTAGACTTTACAAACCAGTCTTACCTTATTTCTTATGACCATTCCTTCTACACTCATCTTCTTTTTGAAAACCCATTTATGTTGGGATAATTAAAAGGATGTGTACTGAGAGGGGAGGGGTGAATCAGTGCCCTTAAAATTTTTTCAATCAAATCGTGTAATCTATGTTATTCATTAACCTACTAAGTATATTTGCATGTAATAAACATAAAGTATCAATGTTGAAATGTAAATGCATGTAAAGTAAACAATTATACACATACATAAAATTAAATACTCATGACACTAGTATTTTGGTGTCACAAAAAACCCTTGTTAGAAGGTAAAGACTGCAGTGCATTTGAGACCCACAAAACTTCACTACTGTAAAAATAAATTTAGCTTGTTAAAGCTTTATAAAATGATCACTTTTGATGATCTTACCCAGTTAGGAGTAACAATAACATCGATTAGATTTACCTCGTGTGATGATTTTGCAACACAATCTATGTGTGCACTCGGTTAAGAGATTTACAATAAGACTGTTAAGTCTACTCTATTAAGAGATTTAGGAGTCTATTACAATTGTTAGAGAGTAACACAAATTTGATCTGAAACATATAAAATTTCAATATTGCTGATACAGATCCATTAAGCTCATAAAAATATATATCATCTCAATGTGACTCATAATATCTTCTGCTCTGTTCTCCTTGGTAGCCTTGCCTTAGTTCTATAAACAAATTTCTGCAATGTAGTCTCTTTCTGAAAATCCCTTGTCTGATCTCTGATGTCTATAATATGGCGGCTACTTGATCATTTCTTGATCAACATACATAACAAAATTTGATATCTATACAATTATATATCAAATGATATGACCTAATTAGGGTTTAACAATTGCATCATTATCTTAAGATCAACGGTGTACATAATTTACCTTGATCATCTACACATAGGAGACATAAAAAATTAATGTTGTATATCTATAATTAATGTCCTCTTCGATCATGTAAACAATTATCTAGGTCAGATAAAAATTTGTTTCATAGATTAATGTGTCATAAAAAACTTTTAGGTTGTCTCTGTCCCACTCGGTTATATTTATCTCTCGGTCCACGGTGATGCTTTGTATCTTAGTTATATTGGTGCTCAATTATTCTTGTAGCTCGGTGTTGACTTCTTCTTAGTTTAGTCTTTCTACTTGGTAATCACTGTACTCAATTTACTCTAAGCATGATCAATGCTCTCGGTTTACTCTGCACTTCGGTGATTAACCCGACTGTCTTGTTTGTGACTTTGTTACTGACTGTCCATTATGTCTGCTTGATAACTAATGACAAATTCAATGTGCAATTGGAGTAACATTCTCCCCCTAATTTGGCATTAGTATCAAAAAATTAGTACTATACATAATGATATACATAGTTAATCCCCCTTTGTACATGCTCCCCCTTTGTATATACTCAGTTTATGTATATGAACTCATATAGATGATTATAGTATCCCCCTTTTACTATACATATATACATATATTTCCCCCTTTTTTGAAAATAGTGACAAAAGGCATATAACTTACAGTTTGTCAAAAATATTGGGATGGGCATTCTTGAGAGTTTCCAATAATTTCTCCCATTCTTCCTTCAAATGCTCAAGGGTGAGTAGATCTAGATTCAGATGAGCATGCATATCATATATGCTTTCTATCACTGATAGTTATGGGGTGGAAATGAGATTCTTTTCCTTTTTCACGTGTTTTTGCATCATGACTAAATGCGGTAGTAACATCACCTAGAGCTCGGTTACTTTCACTTGTATTTGTTCCTCTTGTTTCTGTAGGTCTAGTCTTAACCACTTGTTCTGAAGTACCTTGGTGTAATGCATCTGCAATGCATTTTTCTCAGTTGAAAGACTCTATGCACTAGCCTTTAGATCTTGATCTATTTTCTTTATCTTTTCACTAATCTCAGTAGTGAAGTGGTCTAATGTGCATAAATACTGTAGAATAGTAATGGCTTTTGATATGGTAGCTTCTAAACCATTTACAAGTTCTGACAGAGTTACCTTAAGTACTACCACTGCTTGGTTGATCTTTTTTGTAACTTTATATTGGATCTTCTTCTTTGTTCTTTCTTCTAGTTTCTACTTGGCATCAATATCAGGATTGTTAATTGCGTTGGTGAGTAGTTCAAGTTGTTCCATTATGGGGGATCATTCATCAATGTTGATATCTAGTACAACTTGCATTAATATCTCTTTTGCTTTCTCTAGTACTTGAGCACTCTTTCCTTCTAGTCTAAGCTTGTCTTGCGTTTCCTTTCTAGTGCAAAGGTCACCATATTTCTTCATTGTTTCCAAATCAAGTGTCTTTGGATCCCAATCCAGAATCTCTATAATTTCATCTAGTGTAACTACATCTTTGTTTCCTTTCTTCTTCTTCTTCTTCTTCTTCTTCTTACCTTGACCACTTGATGACAGTGAAACTGTTAAAGCTAACTGAGCCTTTTTCTCAAATTTTTACATTGATTTCTCAGTATTCGATGTGATACCTTGGTGAGGTGCCTCATTAACTGACCTTGTGTCTGTAGTAGATGTGTCTACTAGTTTTGTTAGGAGTTTTTTTCTTACCTTCACCTTTTTCCTCTGCAGCATCAGTGGTATCCTAAGGTGTATCAACTTGTGTCATCCCACCACTATGCTCAGTGTCCTTACCATGATCTTCACCCTTATCTTCAGTTGTATCTATTATCTTCTTGGGTGACTTCTGATGTGCTTTGATATCAATCTCAATTGCTTTGACCAGAATATGTAATTGGCTAGGTATATTCACTTGGGTGACCTGTGATGTATCCTGCTCATCAATAGTCTCAGTTGCTCCAATCAACTCATCTTCCTTGGCTTTGTCATCCGGATCTACTTTAGTTACATCAGTGATTGTGATATCTGGGTGACATAAATTAGTCAAAAGTTCAGGAATACCATCTAACACATTATCAATTGCCGCATCATCAACTGTTGTAGGTTTTGTACTTGGTCCATTAGATGCAACAACAGTTACTTGCTTGGTATCCTATGTGTCTTTGATTTGATTCAGCAATTCATTCCAAATCTTGGTCCTCTCAATATCCACTTCCTTCATATTACCTTGTAGGATATTAAATGTTCTTTGTTTCTTCAGAAATTGCTTGGCATATTACCTCATTATATCATGAATTTCCTCAACTATGCACTCATCTTTAATAAGTGTGAGAGATTATTCTCTCATTTTTTTCTCGGTTTGAAGTGCATATGTCCATCTAGATGATATTCTATCATATAGTTCCGATGGTATAGAAGTATCAAACTCAACTGGAACTTGTTTAAAGTTAATCATCATACCTATTATTGCTTCTTCTATCTTATCCTTGTGCTCGGTGGTTAGATATGAATATGCTTGTATCTTTAGATGTGCTAACTGTCTGGTAGTCTTTATTATATCGACAATCTCATCAATTGTCTATGATGGCTTATTCTGTACAACCTTAAATTTTTTTGGATTATCATCAGAATTATCATTGTCATCTTTGTTTCGCACATATTTCTTCTTTTGTCTTGGTGCACTAGTAGTAGTACCCTTTTTCTTTCATGTCTGGTATGTAAATTTTGGTGAGGCTCTGGTTATCTTTGCTACACCTTTCTTCAAAGGTGGTGAATCCTTAGTCACCGATTGTGAGCTGGTCTTTGATGGTGATTCAATATTTATATTCTTGTTGTGTTTGGCCTTAGGTGCCTTGATTGGTTCTATATCTAACTCGGTATCCTCAGTATCATGATCAGATTTTGCTGCTTTACCGACTGAAGTCTGCTCCTCAGTTTTTTCATCAGATTTGTTCAATTCTTCATCGGTTATGGAAAGTTTCCTCTTCAAGGTTTTGACAATCTTTTTCGTTTTCCTTCCCATTTGTTGTACTTGCAATTGTACTACTATGCGGGAATTTTCCTCTTCATAGGTTCCAAATCTCATGACAGATTTGTCTACAAGCATGTTTAACAATTTCTCAATAGCCTTGGATGAAACACCAAAGTCTAACTCATATTCCATTGGAGGTAGCCATGCATACCTTGGATCTACTTCTTTGATCAATTTTCTATCTCTATCTACTACAAAACAAATATCATATTTGTATTTTTCTACTAGTTTTAAAGGAATCTAGGATCTCTTCTCCATTCTAGCTTTGAACTTATAGAAATACTCATTCATTAAAGGTTCACAGTTCTTTCCTAGACTTGTTATCATTTCATCAATTTGGACTGTGACTGGTCTTTCTATCTTCCACTTAACTTTACTGATTAATGGAAATAAATTTTTCATGTAGAAGAATATGCAAAGTAGTAATGAACCGAACTTACATGTATTTGTCTTTGCTGATCTGATCGTTCTCATGTTTTCTTCTAACTGCCTCTATAATAACTCTAATAGATCAAGTTGTAGACCTTTCTTGACTATCTTGTAGGCTATATCAACAGCTCCACATGGTACCTTGTTCGGTGTGCTAGACTAGAAAATCTTATACCCAATGGCATAAGTACCAAATCTCATTTCAGGATCATTGATATAGTTGACCTTCAATCCTCTGCCATCCCACTCGGATAATGTAAGCTTTTCCAACTCAGTTCTCAGTAGGTGTCTTAGGGATTTGGTTTTATCAGAGATAGGATATCCAGTAACTGCATGAATGAAATCCCTTGTTATCTTTTTAGGTTTATCTACCCATATCTTTCCTTCATGTACTCAAATTTAGTACAATGTGGATCCATTCATTTTGAAAGACCTTTGGAAAATATATGGCATTGGTTAACCCTTTATTCTCTAAGTGTTTGTGGTCATCTTTTAGCTTTCCATCTATGCATGATGATCAGTAACTAGCCAATAACTCAAAATCTCTGATTTCACCAATCTTGCAATGAATATATACTGCAACCTGTGGGTGAATCTTGTAATTTGGCTCCGTGCATGTGGATTTCTTCACCAAACCTTCTTATCCTTATTCATTTTTTCTTGCATTGTTGTGATGAAGATCCCATTTTTTCTATTTTAGGGCTTCTGAAAAGTGTGCTTGAATAACTCGGTAAGTGTTGAATGCTTAGTAACTAACCTTTGTAGGCTTGGATTTTGTACAAGATCTCTGTTGAATGCTTCAAAAAAAATTTGTTGTTACTTAACTATGTTTTCTTTATTCTTCTCTATGATCGCGATGTGAACAAATGAGTTCACATCGACCAAATTTATAACAAAATTTTTAGGGTGATGCAATAAATGCTCTTCACCAACCACTTGGTGAACAAACATTTTTCTCAGTTAACACTAATAATATTTTAGCTTGATGAGTATACTATATACTCGGTTACCATAGTAACTGGGTTGTCTCTTCACAATTTCCACCGACTGACTGTTCTAACTTGATACATATTAACCGACTCAACTAGATCATAGTAATCAAAATTATAATACCATAGTGTATCTTAATTCATGTTAATTTGAGATATGTGCAATAAATATAGGAATTGATGTAGGATATAGCATTGCAAAATATAGTTCCATACCTGCTAGTATTGCTTAGTTGGAGATGGTGGAGCCACCTAATCCATTAGATAAGGTGTCACCGACTGTAGTACTTGGTCCTGCATTATAATTTGATGCTCTTTTCCACATTTGATTTCTGATCCTCACAATTTCCTCAATTATATTTCCATTCCCATAAGTATTTATTTAGTCTGCACAATCTTTGCTTAAGTGACCGACTCTATGATAGTGAGAACATGTCATTCTAGAGCTTGACCAATTCATTGATTTGATTTTCCATTGTCTCATACAATTTTTTGATATGTGTCCATTTTTACCACATCTTTCACAACTACTCCAAGTGTTGTAATCCCATGCATACACATTGCCTTGTCTTCTCAGTTGGTTTACCTTTTCTTTTCTTTTAGGCTTCCATATTTTCTCTGTGTTCTTCCTGCATGCTTGAGATGTATGACCATGCACGTTGCAATTTTGACAGTATTTATCCATGTATGGTTTCCTCTGTAGTTTATTCAACTTGGATCTACACTCATGTTCATGATGTCCATGCTTATTACAGTTATAGAAAATACCATTAAATTTAGGAGGGTTTATAGGAATAACTTTTGCTTTGCTTCTACAAACATTTGATGTGTGGCTTGGTTTTCCACATTGATGATAAGAGAGACTCTTTGGCTTTGGACTTGAGTATACATTCCTTTGTTCAGCTTGATTTGATGATTCTCCTTGCTCGGTATACCCTAATCTGGTATTTTTGTTCAGTCTGCTTTGTTAGTTTAGAAATTCATCCATTCTCTTAGTGCTTTCTTCAGATCTCTTAATCACTTCATTATATTGTTGTAACATCTTCACTTCATTTTTCAGTTTTTCATTTTCTTCTTTCAATACACCGATATCATCTATTCTCTTTGGAAGTCCAGTATTTACTTGATTAGCCTCATGATGCATAGTAACCACTTGATTGGTAATCTCAAAGTAATGTTCAGTAAGTATCAATATCTCAGTTTACTTTTCTTTTAACTTTTCAGTCATTTGTCTTATGTCATCAACAACCATGTTTCTATCTTGTTCAGCTTTCTTTGCATCATTCAAAACTTCAACCATTCTAACCATTTGTGTATCTTGACCAATCTGCAGTGCTTTCACTTGTTCAGTAAGTTGCTGATTGCTTTCAGATAGATTTGATATGATTCCTTCATATGCATCAGATGTGCTACTAGATTCAGATCCAGATGTATCAAATAGTTCATGAATCTCTTCTTCATGATAATCAACCTCATGGTAGGGAAGTGCCACATCCTTTCTCTTAATCAACATCTCCCTAAGTTTCTCTTTATCTTTCTTATATTATTCGACATAGATCTACAATTGTAACTTTTTATTCTCAATAGTTTTGTCAGGTGTATACCTTTCTATTTTAAGATATTTTCTCTTCAACTATTAAACCTTAAACATAAGAGAACCAGCTCTGATACCAATTGTTGGGATAATGGAAAGGATGTATACTAAGAGGAAGGGGGTGAATAAGTACCCTTAAAATTTTTTCAATCAAATCTTGTAATCTTTGTTCTTCATTAATCGACTAAGGAGATTTGCATGTACCAAACATAAAGTATCAATTCTGAAATGTAAATGCATGTAAAGTAAACAATACACATACATAAAATTAAATGCTCATGACACTAGTATTTTGGTATCATAGAAAACCCCTGTTAGAAGGTAAAAACTATGGTGGGGATGAGACCCACAAAACTTCACTACTGCAGAAATAAAGTTAGCCTGTTAAAACTTTACAAAATGATCAATTATGATGAGCTTACCCTGTTAGGAGTAACAATAAGATCGATTAGATCTACCTCGTGTGAGGATTTTGCAACACAATCTATGTGTGCACTTGGTTAAGAGATTTACAATAGGACTATTAATTCTACTCTGTTAAGAGATTTAGGAGTCTATTACAATTGTTAGAGAGTAAAAAAAAATTGATCTGAAACATATACAATCTTAATATTGCTTATAAAGATCCATTAAGCTCATAAAAATATATATCACCTCAATGTGAATGATAATACCTTCTACTCTATTCTTCTCGATAGCCTTTCCTTAGTTGTATAAACTAATTTCTACAATGTAGTCTATTTTTGAAAATCCCTTGTCTGATCTTCGATGTTTGTAGTATGGCGGCTACTTGATCATTTCTTGATCAACATACATAACAAAATTTGACATCTATTTAATTATATATCAAATGATATGACCTAATTAGGGTTTAACAATTACATCCTTATCTTAAGATCAATGGTGTACATAATTTACCTTGATCATCTACACATAGGAGACATAAACAATTAATGTTGTATATCTATAATTAATGTCCTCCTTGGTCATGTAAACCGTTATCTAGGTCGGTTAAAAATTTGTTACATAGATTAATGTGTCTTAAAAAAAATTTAGGTGGTCTCTGTTCCACTCGGTTATATCTATCTCTCAGTGTTTGGTGATTCTTTGTATCTCAGCTATACTGGTGCTCGTTTATGCTTATAGCTCAGTGTTGACTTCTACTTGGTTTAGTCTGTCTTCTCGGCAATCACTATACTCGGTTTACTCTGAGCATGATCAGTGCTCTCGGTTTACTCTCCACTTCGAAGATTAACTTGACTATCTTGTTTGTGACTTTGTTACCGACTGTCCATTATGTCTTCTTGATAACTAATGACAACTTGAATGTGCAATTGGAGTGACAATTTAGTCCCTATAACATTCTTATCTTTAGGTCTACGAACCAACTCCCCAGTGTTATCTTTCTTTATATGTACCAATTCTTCCTGCATATCTTTAGTCTAAGATTCATCTCTACATGCCTCATCAGTAGTTTTTGGTTCAACTTGAAAAATCAAACAAATTTTATCTCTTAATCTCAATCTTGTCATCATGCCTTTATTTGCATTGCCAATAATTTAATTCTTAGGATGGTTCTTCTTAACATACCTCTATGTCTTAGGAATTTCAGTAGAATCATTTGAGTCATCTTGATATACCTTGATCTCATGATCAATCTCAAATGGCTCTTCTTGATTTGTACTAACCTCCTTTTTCTCTATAGTCTGGCTATAGTCATATATTATTTCCTGAATCTGGAACTTCTCATTAATCCTCACATTAGCACTTTCAATCATCTTGTCAATCTCAAATTAAAACATTTATAAGCTTTGCTCATAATGGACTAACCAAGGAAGATTCCTCCATCACTTATAGCATCAAACTTACCTATCTCGTCATCTCTTTTGATATAGCATAAATTGGGTGAACCTACAATAGTGGGTTACATGTTTTTGCCTCAACGAACACTGAAGTCTACATTTTGAAAAAAACTTTCAGATTCGGATGCATATTATCTTTAAACCATTTGAAATTAGAAGATGAAGTTAAACTAGAGTCTTTTAGGATTTTTTTGTCTAGATTCTAATTTTTTATTTTTATTTTTATTTCTAAATTTATTTGAATGGTTTTTGTTTTCTCCCATGAAAACTGTAATGTTGCTGAAAACGTCATTTTCAAAGAGTTACTTTAATTTCATAGAGCATAACTTTTTTTCTAAAATAGATATCAATGTGATTCTTTCGAATTTAGTTTTTTAACATCCATACGGAGGGTATGAAATTAGTTTGATGACATTGTCATTATTATTTAGTATTTTATGAATGTTTGAAGTTGAGTAAATCATAGTTTTGACATACCTTGACTACATAGCTTATAACTTGTGTATTTATCGAATTTAAATTTTATTTTATTTTATAGAAAGTAGATTGAAGAGAGGGGGCACTGTTATTTTTCAAAAAAAAAATTCTTTTCTACTATTTTTCATTTAACGTGAAACTCAGAGGTTTATATTTGGTAAAAAACCTACATTTGATGCACGTCAAAAAACTTAGGCCTAATTAATTCAAAAGTTGTCAAATCTATATTCATTGGAAATATGATTCAGAGTACTTGTGCTATGAAAAATGACATCTCCTTATTCTTCCATTTGAGACCTTTGTTTGAGCCTCGAAGCCATGAAAAATTTAGACTTTTGTGAAACTCTGGAAATGCCCTCTACTCAAGGACTTTCGATAGAAAGTGCTTTCGATCGAAACTATTTAGTTTTGATAGAAATAACTTTCCATCAGAAGTAATTTCTTATTTTAATGTATTTATGAGTAAAAACCCCACTAAAATCTTCACTAGTTAGTTTCGATTGAAACTAAGCAAAAAAGGTAGTTTCGATCGAAACTAAGAATGTTTTGATCAAAATAATTGAGTACTTTCTATCGAAAGTACTCGACTAAATCCTCCCACCTCGCGAATTTCGTGAGAAATTTCTTCCTCCAAAAAAGTGTAACCCACTACCAAATATTCTAAAATATTTCACAGTAGAGTACGATTAAACCATAATTTATAAGGAGTCTTATTTGTACCTTCTCTGATCTAAATTATATTCAGAGTATAAACAACAGTACCAACAACTTATTTCCAATGAACATGTGATACATTTCCTTCCAGCAACATAGTTCTTGCAACATCTAATATCATTATGTTTCTTTTCTCTACTATCCCATTCTATTGTGGTGTCCTGGGAGCGGATGTTCGTTTGTATATTCCATACTCTTTGTAGTAGGTATTAAACAAATCTGAAGTAAACTCTCCACCTCTATTTGATCTTAAACATTTTATCTTTAAACCTGATTCATTCTCAACTTTTTCTTTGAATATCTTGAATTTATCAAAAGCCTCAGATTTCTCTCTAAGATATGTAACCACATCATCCTATAAAATTCATCAATAAAACTTATGAAATACCTTTCACCGTAGTAATATTTCATTCTTGTAGGACCACATAGATCTGTATGCACCAGATCCAACTTCCCTTTTGTTGGGTAATATTTTCTTTTAAAACTTCTTCTAGTCTATTTCTCCATTACACATTCTCTACACATGGTGTTAGATGGTTTCACAATCTTCAGTAGGTCTCTAACAACATTATTCATACTTTCCTTAACGATATTATCAAAATTCACATGATAAAATCTTCTATGTCATAACCAATTTTCATCAACTTTCGCCAAAAATCAAGAAGCCTCAGATGTATTCAATTCAAATACATTACCTCTTAAATTAGTACCAGATGCGATCAATTCTCCTGACTTACTTCTAATAGAACATTTCCCATCAATTAATTTCAATTAATAACCTTTGTATACCAGTTTTCCAACACTCAACAAATTATTCTTAAGTCCATCAACAAGTAACACATCGTCAATATTAGTCTCTCCATCCACAGAAATAGATCCAACTCCAATGATAAGCTTAGGAGTGTTGTCATCAAATCTCACAACACCACCATCATATTTTATTATCTTAACAAATTTATTTCTATCACTAGTCATGTGGTATGAACAACCACTATTTATGACCTATTCAAATTTATTTTCAACATGTGACACTAGGGATTTCTCTTCATGAATAGGTTCATCATCCTTGATAGAAATAAATACAATCTCATCATAATCAATAGCATCATCATCTGAAACACCTTCACTAGCATAGTAACATTCCTTATCATTGGAATACTTAGGTCTATAAAACTTATATTTATGTTTAGTAACCCTTGTAGGACATCTACATGAAAAATGACCTATCTTATTGCATGAAAAACATTTCTGAGGTAACTTTCCTTAAAAATTACCCTTACCTCTCTTTTCTCTTCTAGAGATCAAGGCCACAATTTCATCTAATTTCCTTTCTTCTTCCTGTATCTTTTCCCAATCATCAACATATTCACCAAGCTCTTCTCACAAGTCACTTCGGCTGGTGCTCACAATCCCTGATAAAGTCTTTTTATTATTATGCACAGTCACCTTGAATGTTGTCTCAACCTTAGGTAATGAATCTCCCAGCTCTGCAGCCTCAAAAGTAGTTAATTTTTCAATAAACATCTCTCTATTGAAGTTAGTTGTTAAAGGTATGATCTCCTCTATAGCTTGCACTTTAGTTTTGTAAACAGGTGTCAAAGATCTAAGAATTTTTGTGATAACTTATTCTTCATTGTATGTGCCTCCAGAGTTTGTAATTCTAATAACAACCTTAGTAACTCTCTATACATATGCTCTAATATTCTCATCATCTTTCATTTTCAGATTTTCCATCCTTGTATTCCAGTTTTGAAACTTCACCTTCTTAGTAAACATATCTCCCTCATTAAGTGTTACCAATCTTGACCAAAGTTTATGCACATAATCCAAATATTTAACCTTTATAAATTCACCTTCATAGCGTGCACTAATCAATGCTTCTATTGCAACCATGTTACAAGAAAATAACTTATTTTCTTCATCAGTATCTTTACACATTTCATCTTCAATCTTGACCTACTCATATTTCTTTGTTATCATCCAATAGTCAATTTCCAAACATAGCAAATGAGTTCTCATCTTGTTCTTCAAACTATCAAAGTTTTTAGGATTAAAGTTTTGGACTATCCTTCTTGTAGTATTCCATATTCAGGATCACCTCAAGTTGTTAAGCTTTCTCTCTAAGGACAAAAACCTCTTATACCAATTGTTAAGAATAACAGTCCACCAACACAACTAAGAGGGGGGGGGGGGGAATCAGTTGTGAGATGGATTNTTCCATATTCAGGATCACCTCAAGTTGTTAAGCTTTCTCTCTAAGGACAAAAACCTCTTATACCAATTGTTAAGAATAACAGTCCACCAACACAACTAAGAGGGGGGGGGGGTGAATCAGTTGTGAGATGGATTATTAAACTTTAAACTTAATAAACCAAAAATTTAATCTAAATGATAACACAGTAAATGCAACACCATAACACAATCTTTTGTTGTCAATGAAACCCTATTAAAGGTAAAACCTCAGTGGGAATTAGCACCCACAAATAGTGTACTGAGAGTATAGTATCTGTGCTAAAATATTTAGCCCTATTAGGAGCTTATTAATGCATTACAACACATAGTCCCCCTTAAAGGACAAACCCTGTTAGGAGTCAAGATAACAATAGGCTCACTGCCCAGGTACACTACCTAAAGAAGGTTAAATCCACCTTCAGGACTTACTGTCTGAAATGCAAGTGTATATGAAATATACAATCCAATGAACTGTTTGATCATAATTGTCTTTGCTTGATAAGTTCCAATGAAGTCTCTTAATCACAACCTCTACTCTACATCTAGCAACCTTCGCATAAACAAGCTCGCAACTTCCACATTTCATTGTTACCACACTCTCCACAAAAGAAAACAAATTTCTTTTATACAGGTTTACAATAAGCAATTAGGTCAACCAATTAAGACTTCCCCAATGCACAAATAATTACATAACCCCTTGCTAAGATACGCATGGTACCTATAAAAAGTGAATATCATTTACATTCCATCAAAAATAATCCAAGATCCATAATCTACGCTCGCCATCCATGATATGCGCTTCATCTCTAAAGTTGACCCCTAATAGGTCTTCTCCAAAACACATGCCACAACTGACATCACCAAGATTATTGTGACCCAAGAATCATAAAACAAATTTCGTAACATGTCTTCTACCATTCCTTAAGCTCGCATAACATGAATCGATATCACACGCAAGTTATCATCAAGACTCAGAGACTAACTTTGTCACAGTTCACTGTCACTTTCTAGTACCCAGTCTCCACTAAAACAATTGTAACTTAATCCATCTGCAATATTAATCCAAGAGACCTTAGATATAATTGTAACACCCCAAAATTGGAATCTTGCAACCCTAACCAATTTTGTTGCATTTATCATTCTTTTGAATCTTCAAAGTTCTATTGTATTAGGCAATTCTGAGTCTTGACTGACTTTACTTGACCTCAGTGTCAAATGCAGAAAACCCTAAATTTGCATTAATCACATACTATACTTAATTCCTAATTGGCTAAAATAAACCCTATGATCGAACTAATTTAATTACAAAGTCTTATCACTTTAATTAAATTAAATTCACCCCTTTTAGCTAAAATACATAAAAAGGAATTAAATAATATTTAATTATTAAATAAATATCCTCATTTCAATAATTGAATTTAATTGTTCAATAATTGATAAAATGCATTTATGAGGTCATATTCTATTTATTTAACTAAATATTCTCTCCAAAATCTTCTCTCCAGTTCAGAAATAGAAACTTTGAGTTAACTGTGATTGAAAAGTGCAACTAATTAGTTAACTGCTTCCTTAACTAAAAAAGGCAACAGTTGACTGTTTCTCTGAGAAGAAACTTGTTATTCTGAACTGATCTTCAATAAGTTAATTGTTTCTCTCCAAGGAAACTTTCTATTCTGAATGGACTCTAGGTCTATAAAAGAACTCTCTGATCTCTCATACAAACTAGTCTTCAATGTTGTATTCTTGTAATTCAAATTCACTAGTTTTCTAATTAAATGCTTTGTTTGTAGAATTGTTGCAATAATCTTAATATCATGCTAGTTTAATATCATTTAGATTAAATTTGCATAGTTAAACTCTTTTCAAAAAATCTTAGTTCTTATATCATTGTTCATTCTTAGATTAACTTCATAATCATTTGTAGATTAATCTAGCTTTACATTTAATTTCTTAGATTAATCTAGCTTTGCACATTCATTTCTAGAATAAACTAAGCTATCTAGGTTAATATTGCATTGCATATTTGATTAAATCCTTCATTTTAGCAATGGTCTAGGTTGTTGGACTCTCAATTCTGAGAGCTTATTCCAAAAACCCCAACTAGATAGAAGGCAACAGGTCGAGTCATACAGACATGCAAGATGGATAATTTCACATCCATTCTTGTATGTGACTGGTGAATAATGACCATGTTGAAGTGTATGGCTAAACAAGAAGGCCACATTTAGCTATCACATTTCTGGCACTCGCCGTGGGGCAGAATCTTCAACTTCTGGCCTCATATTATACAATTACTGTCAATTCTATTTTTTGTCATATTATACATTCATTTTGAGCTGAATCTGACTCCACCACTACGTCTGGAATGTCATTTTGGTTGAAAATGATTGTAAACATGTCTATATTCTCCCAAAATTGAATCTATGGCAAAAAAAATTGCAAACAGAGGCCATACGACCATCTACATGCAAATCAAGACATAAATCTCTGTTTGCACGCAAACTGAGACAACAAAATTTCAAAAAAAAAAATCATTAAAATGTTTTGTTTTGTTGTGGGAATATACTTATATTTTTTTAAACTGCAGGCAAGCACTATCTATTCACTTAATTAACTAAATCGGCAACCCAAGCCCAAAGTCGCCACGCTACTCATTTTATTTTACACACCCCAATGCTTTGTATAAAAAAAAAAATGTTTCAAGCACCGGGGGCATGTGGGATTAAAAAACCCACACCCACCACTTGCTTCCCCCACCTCCCACTTTTCTCCCCCTGA
>MU228452.1:1968525-1986706 GCA_018584345.1 Thuja plicata
ACCCCGCGCCAATCCTTCCTAACCTCCCTCCCACGCAACACCCAACTTCTCTCCTTGCAGCCTCAAACTCCCCGCCATCCCTCCACCTCAAATCCCCGCCGCTCAAATCCTAACCAGCCACCGCTTCAACCCCCACCATTCCTCCACTTGCCTCCACTCTCCAACACCTCTATGTCTCCTCCCGCGCTCTACCTAACCCGCCACCAAAACCTCCACTCCACCTCCGTCGAAACCCTAGACCAGTCTCGCCGCCTCTTGCTTAGCTCATCTCCGCCACCAAACAGCCACCAAATGACCACCGCCACCCAAAAATGCTGCCAACTCACCACCCGAACCCTCCATTTACCTTTTGAGGAAGGCTATTAAATTTAACGTGTATTAAACTATCAAAAATAGGGGATATTAGCATTTTGCAACGGGTTATAGACCGTCAACTTTAACATGGCAGACTACTGACGTTAGCAAATGTTTTTAAAAACATTCCATTCACCATATGCATTTTTAAAATTGCATTCTATTTTGAAATGATCGTATCTTGCTCTTATTAGCTCCTTTTTTCGAACATTTTTTTTTATTTGAGGTAGAATTTTGCAATGATCACTGTGGTGAAGTTATTTTTTTATTTTTCTCTCTGGATTTCTCATAAATTGCACTTTTTGCTAACCTTACCTGTATAATCCTCACTTTTGCAGCTTCTAGAGCCTCGTACGGGCTCATACGATCACCTTTTTCAGTGTAATGTTTTTTGAAAATACATGATTTTCTGTCTACTTTCTGAATATGTGATCTATTTTTTTTATTTTCTGATTTTGATCATGTGGACTAATCTTTGGATTTTTTGTTTTTGATCTTATCTTTTGCATACAGCCTAACAGTCATTTGCAGAACGTTATCCAAGAAGACTAAAACACAAACTACTCACAAATTGGTTTTGCAGGTTGCCTTTGATCGATAGAACGCAAAACATTGTGCTTGCATCTTGTTTTTGCTTTCTTAAAATAGGAACCCACATGCAAGACTTCTTAAAATGAACATTTTTCTGATTTTTTAGGAATGAAAATAATACCAGGAAACTATGCTCTCGCCCTTTTGGGATGATCAGAAATCTAGAAACATTATTGTCATTTTCTTATTCTGCTTGAAGTATCTTTTAGTTTTGTTTACCCAAGGAATTGCATGGATGTATCCTCTCCCCTTGCCTTCATGGATCTTGGGTGAAAGAGAAATCCATACAAATCCTTTACCATGGCTACCTCCCGAGAGCTTTAACAGAGTTGGTGAGAGTGGATTGCCCAATCGGTAATAGGCTAAATCCAAGCCCTTCCGAACCAGTATATAAAAGATGTCATTGTGATTAATCTCACAGTGAACAGGTGTTGATTGCTTTACACCAGGAAGAATATCTCCCTCAGTACCCTTGTTGTGTGTTAAAACCTATAGAGTGTAACTACTGTAGGCTAGGAGGCTTCCATAACGGAGCTAATCTGCCTAAAGTATAACCACCTGAACGGATGCCTTGACTAAAAACACTTTGTTCTAGTAACCAAAATCCCTCTATTTGTTGGCATGGAAGGTCAGAGACTGACTAAGACATCCCACACTTTCATGGCTCTTAGTAGAGACAATAGTCCCTTGGTATTTCATTACCCCTAGGATTCAAAACTTGGTGTGCCTGAGAAGTGAGTGCACTGTAAGGAGGAGCCCGTGCCTCTAAGCTTCTAAGTTGTCCACTATGAGTAGGCATGGCTAAAATTTGGTTCAAGTGGGAATTCAATAGATATTTCCCTGGCTTACCTAGGATTGTGGTGTCTCTATTCTTTTACAACAAACATTCTACTTGATGTGTCTTGCATGGGTGAAACTTCAAAACAAACATCCCAAACATTCAAATCAAACATCAAACCGATCATTCAGATTCAAAATCTACACTCTTAGGTGTTAAACTGTCAAACTCTTGTCCAAGTCTCTGCATCTACTATCAAAATATGAGAATATATCAACTTGCTATCCAAATTTCTATTATGTTGTGAAGGTTCTATCTGAATTTTCACAAAATCTGTGTTCTCATCAATCATCGCTACTAGTCTGTCTTTTACAGCAGTCTATTGAAAGTCTGACTCATTGATGTCTTGCAATCTGACTTTGTTGTGCTAGTCCAAGTGACCCATTATCTATTTCAATCTTATCATCTTTGGCTATGTTGTCCTTATCCTGAGTTGAAAAAGTAGGTTTGCCAACCTTGACTCAAGATCAGAGTCATTGCTATTGCTATCTCAGTTGGACACTATCTCCTTTGTCCTTTGGTCTTGGACTTAATCAACACTTTAGATATCACTTCAGCACCTATCAGACAATCAACTAATTCATCATACCTTCTCTTCAATATTCTAAGCAAGCACATCAAGATACTCTTACAATGTCTAAAAGAAAAGAAGAGATTCTTATGGCAACTTTATCAAAACAAGTTGAATCTTTGAAGTCTGAACTTCAGCAATTAAACAAGAAAGAAAAGGATACTTCATCTGATGGATCCTCATTAATATCAACCTATCCTTTTCTATTTGATCATGATTCTCACATCTCCACACTTCCTTCCAACATGGATATATCTTGGTATTACAATCCCATCTTTGATCAAGAACAGTTTTATGACAATCCTATCTTTGATCAAGAGAATGTAGAGGAAACTATGACAGAATAAGATGAAAGTCTTTTCTATCTACAAAAGAAGGATATTGCAAGTAAAGAAGCATCTAATTGTCCTTTAGAGAGAGTCTTTACTCCTTTGGGACAATCTTAGACATCAACATTGGAAGACCTTATTGAGAATGATCTCATCACATTGCCTCAAGCCACATCATGTGGATTCAGATTCTTGAGTCCCTATTGTGCATATTATCGACATAATAAGAATAAAACTTCATATTGCATGGAGTTGAAACATAAAATCCAAGATCTCATAGATGATGGCATAATTGAAGTGGAAAACCCTAATGAATCATCTAGTGAAGATACTAATCTCAAGCATGATCAATATTAGGAATCCATGTCTAGCAATGGTTCCCATATCACATCTACTTCTTCCACCATTCCTCCATCTCCTAAAGCTTCACCATCTCTATCAAAAACTAAGCCTAATGCTTACTATGTCTACCCTCAAGGACTACCTCTAAAAGAGATCCAAGCTAATCAGCATACAGATGGAAGCCTTTCTCAGGCAATGCTCATAGACCTAAAGCTTCCATGTGCTTCAACGCATATCCTACCTATTCCAAAGGATTCTTTATCAGTGTGTCAAGAATCCTTCATGCAATACAACACTCCTCCCTCATCCTTAGAAGTGGCTCCATGTCAAGGAGACAATCCATAGTGTGACAAAACAAATATCAGTGATGATAAAGATCAAGACACCATCCATCCTTATCCAATGGTTGACCAAAGTCACACATTTCAAGAGTCTCATGATGATTTTATCGTCAACTTCCATTTATTCCTAGAAGAACCTCTTACATCTCCTATATCTTATCCATCCCCCAAGCAAGATCATGATATCCTTTCCCACATCTCTAAGGAGCCTATTGACAATCAAGAGAAAATTCCCCTTTGTACACCATCTAACAATCCTTGTCAAGATTAGAGCATCCCATCATCCCCTTGTCATACTCATCCACCTCAAGAAACCATCATTTATACAAATCCCTTGCAGAACAATAAATCCAATCAAGCTTCAATTGCTCCTATCAAAATTGCTCCTATCGATATACAGATGAATTATAAAGAGGAGAGCCTTGGTCATGCACCTCACTCTAAAGATGTTGATATCCTTTCCACACCTTATATCTCTCCATCTACCATGCCTATCACTACTAGCTTGTCATCCAAATATCCTATCTCCTATAAATATCAACAAAGACATGCATCCTTGAACTCTCCATATCAACCCATCCATATGAACTAGTCATATCGGCCCTATTCATCCACAATTCCCAAGTCTTTTGGAAGCAATTTGGATGTGCAACAAAAATATCAGAAATACATGAATCCACTTACATATGAAGATCACTATGTCCCATCTAATCAACATGTGACTACAACAAGACCGCAAAAGTCCACTGAGAAAAGAATAATATCAAAGAAAATATGGGTTCCTAAATCCATCACGGATGCATTGTGTTCTAAATCACCCAAAAGAAAAGGAAACTCAAAAGCTATGTGGACTCCCAAGTTTCTTCCAAAGGACTTGGATACAAAGGGAAAATTAAAATCTATGTGGATTCCCAAGTCTCTCTTAAAAGGCTTGAACAAAAAGGAAAAGTCAGAGTTGGCATCCAAGCTTCCAAAGGCTTCCACTGTATCTCCAGCTAAACATCTCCCATCTTCTAACTCTATTTCGGGTCCTCATATACCAGGTGTAACCACCTAGATTTGGTCTACTCTGACCATAGACCCTATTTTCCCTAAGTGTGATCATACCCTCAATTATGTCCAAACAACTCTTCAATCGGCTGGCATAATTCATTCGAATCAGATTTAATCTCCTAAGTGATCTAATCACTAATTTACATTAATCACTTTCGCCATTTCAAACCAATCAATTCAATTCAATCAGTTCAATTCATAACCTGGCTAAGGTAATTAATTTAAAGGGAATTAAATTAAATCTTATTTATACCTTATCACTTGCAAAATCAATCCCCTAGCCTAAATTGATTCAATTTGGCTATAGTCCTAATTAATTATTACAAAGCAATCAAAAGACTTAAATGATTAATTAAATCCCTATTATTAAGTGAATATGTTATTACAACAATTCATTTTATTAATATTCCCTCAAACCTAACCAATCTCAACTACCCAACCATGAGTTCAAACTCATCCCAACCCCTTCTCACATGCTAATTCATCTTAATTAGCTAATTAACCCTAATTAACTAATCCCCCCTCCACTCATTCTCTCTCCTCCCATCTCTATCTCCTTAATCACATCCCTTAAGCCTTAAACCTAATCCTAACCTACCCTTAAGCTTGTCACATTCCATTAAGGTGTGATTAGGAATTCAACCCTCCCCCTAAAGTCAAAGTTGTTAAGCCTAACTCTAAACCCTCACCTATGCTTTTTAAGCCCTCACCCATACCTCATTAATGCTTTCATAAATGAAGCATTAATGACTCTTACATATTCCTTCCACCCATACCTCATTAATGAATCTTACACCCTCATTAATGGCATCCCTTCTAGAGTCTTCTCCCCTTCCTCTATTTCTCTTATAAATAGGATGGATTTTGAGCTCAAGTGGCCCTGAAGTTGGAAGTCTTTTATTGTATTGTTATAATGCTCCTAATTTTGAAGAGTTGATAGCATCCTTATGCTGCCCATATTTGGATAATTGAAGGAGCAATCTCATGTTTCTCATGTTTTAAAGATTTTCATAGTGCTTTCTAGCTTGCTTCTTAGTTATTTTGTTATTAAATCCATTTGTGTATCTAGAATGCATGTTTTTGAATCATTTAGATTACTTTTCATTTGAATCTTCCATTCTTAGGTTGTATTTGTCACTGGAATATGCATAATCTGAGGGCTATTATGTCATTTTTCATAATCCTCCTAGATAGGAAGCAATAGATCAATTTTGGTGATTGCTATGTTTGCTAACCCCTTGTTTTCACTAATGTAATGATTTATTGAAGTGTTGTGTCTCTTAACAAGTACAAAAATTACACACACATCTCTGGCACCCACCATGGGGCAAGATTGCTCGAAATTTCACCAAATTTTTCTCTCTACCCTTAACATTTTCAAAATTTGTAGGAAGCTTAGCTTTTCTGGGAGCAACTTATTGTTTTTGGTCATTCTTTTATCATTTCTGGGAGCAACTTATTGTTTTTGGTAAATCTTTTATCATTTCTGGGAGCAACTTATCATTTCTAGGAGTTTTAATATCGTCTGTCGTTGCACTTCTAGAAGGTAAAATTTGGCCTTAAAATCATGTCTGGTAATTGTTTTTGCATTTTTGGTATGTATTATCGTTTCGCGTAAGAGGAATATTGTCCTGGGTGAAGGTTATCATTTTGTGTTAATATTTTATCATTTTCGAGGTTTATCATTTGGGGTCTCTAAAATATCATATGTCATCCAAGGGGCAGAAATACAGGGTTCTAACATTTGCAAATTTGATTTCTAAGTTTCTAACTTGGTTGTTTCCGTGATTGTGATCCTATTTTCAGCCTAGCTTGTGTTTGCAGATTGCTGTCAGAGCTAAGAGAGTGAAAAGAAGATACTAACTTGTGGTTTTACAGATTGTTGATCCCTTATCTTGGCTTATATTCTTTTCTTATGCTTTCGAAACTAAAAATATTTTCCAATCTAATACTAAATTGACCAGAGGAATATGCTCTTTTCCTTTTTAAGGAAAATCAGAAACTCACAAGTCAATTTATGATTTGAAAAGAATTTGGAGTAATTGAACAAAGAAAACCTCATCGTCTAATTTTGGGATCAGTAAATGAACAATACAAATCACTAAATCTTGTGGTTCAAAGAACAAGTTCAATTTTTTAATTCATTTTGGAATCATAAATTGAACAATCAAAGAACTAAAAACTATGGTCAATTGAACAATGCAAATTTACCTTCAAGCATTCTTTTTTTCTTAAATAGGAACAACCTAAATTGAGCTCAACATAGCTTGAAGGAATGAGCATTGATTTGCGTGGTTTGGGAGAAAACGGCATGGATTATGAGAGTATGCTCTTCTTCTTTGGAAGAATCAGAAATCTAGATGTCCTACACTTGCCAATCCTTTGTAAGCTTATTTAACAATAGAGGGCCTTTCGGTTGAGGAAAAAATCTCCCAAGAATGACCCAAGTGAGGATAGGTTTTACACCAACCCTTCCAACTCACTATAAATAATTTCTTCCTCGTAGGCCAAAGCCTCAGAAGAAGGAGCCAATTTTGTTCATGGAATTTTGACATCATTCATTGAACATGCTTGGGTATGTGTAGAGTGGAATCGCTTGAATTTTGCTTGCGAGACTACATATACTTAAGTAATCATAGGGCTATATGCCTCAATTTTTCCTTGTGTAATTCTATGGGGGACGATTTCGAACGGATTGCCCAATAAAAGACAACATTTCCACTGAAAGAATTCCCGATTCACCACCGAAAGGGTGATAATCCTTGTGCAAGGAAAAAAGTAATTTCCCCAAGACACTCATCATATCATGCACTCACTTGCGTTTGGAGTCGGCTAATATAGCATCATGACTGGAGCCATTGTGTGCTTGGTGATGGCTATATTCTGATTAGCATTTGAGTGTGTACCTAAGTAAACGAGCAAGGATTTTCATCCTCCACCTAGAAAATAGGGATAAAAATGTGTGTCTGTTTCACCTTCCTGACAATGCAACAATGCTTGATGTGATTGAAAATCATTAAAAAGATAAACTCTTCAAACAAGCAACAAAATTCAAACCTTGGTCTACATGTGTTTTTCAATCATTGAAAAATCTCAAAACGTGATCTTCAAACTTCATGCACTTCCAAAACAAAACTGACAACATTTGACAGTGGGAACTTGCATCATTGCCTCTCGAAGGAAGATAGTTTATTTCAGATTCCATTTTGACTCTTTAAATCTATCCCTACTGTTTCTTTTGGTCCCACTGTGGCTATATCAAAAACTTTTTCAAAACGTCCACCTTGCATGTCCTGTCAGACTCTTACAATCTATCTTGATACGTGTGGTCTACCTTCTTTTTACAACAAACTTGATTCCCAACTCACTATTAGGGAATTCTAACCCTTTGACACTGGAATCATTTACTTCCACCCAAAACACAAACAACACTTCTACCTAGACACACTCGCTTGAACGATTTGAGACTCTACCTGACACTATTGGGCAACTTTGACAAAGTTGAGGAATAACTTCATGGTTGACAAAAGATGCAATAAGTACACCTCTAAAGGATCAAAAGTGCATCCTAAATTTCCATAATTTCAAGGAGAAACATCTCGTAGTTCCCTACTCGATCTAGACTCTCCATAAATGGATAGAAACACTCACGAATGGAGTGCAGCTTTTGAAGAATATGACAATAAAAAAATCCAGAAGCACAAAGATCTAGATGAGAATAAAGAAACCACCTTTGAACATGATCCATTTGGATCAAACAGTGAGGGGGAGATCCCTGAAGATGAGTACGATAAAATAAAACAGAGTAAGAGGTTCCACAAGATATTGGAAAGGATAATTGATGACGATAAAGAGAAATACTTCATCCATTTGGCATCCACTGGCGTAAAATTACCCCCAGATTATGATGTGGAGAAACTCAAAGAAAAGGAGGTACCAACTCCTATATCTATTCTCACCAAGAAACTCACTTTGATGCAAACAAAGCTCGCAAACCTCAAACAAGAGAAAGAGAAACCCAAAACAAAGTACTCTTTTCATGCCATTTGTCCAGTTCCCTTTTGACAAAAGTATCACGATGGTTCTGTTTCCTCCCAACATGGCGCAGCCAAAATATGAAAAGTATATGGGGGGAGACCAACCCACATGACCATGTAAGGGAATTTTGTGCTTCGAGCATAGAATACATGCATGAACCTACATACCTCATGCGACTCTTTCCAGGAAGTCTAGGAGGTAATGCCATGGAGTGGTTCTCAAAATTGAACCCTAAGGTCAAAACATTAGAGGAGCTAATTCAATGCTTTATCTAGAATTACTCCTATAACATACAACATGATATGACCACGATGGATCTATGTAACACTTAATAGAAGACTGGTGAATCATTTACACACTTCCTATAAAGATGGAGGAAGATCTTTGCACGATATTCAAGAGCCATTCTTGAATTTGAGAAGATGGAAATCTTTGTTAATAACTTGGTACTAGAATTGAACTAGGCATTGAAAATGCAAGACTCCCCTAGTTTTGATAGAATGATCGAGAACTCCCTTCGTATCAAAGAATTTATGGTAAAAAAGGGGAAGATCACTCTTCAAGGTGGAAAAAAAATCCAACAACTCCAACTCCAAACCTAAATGGTGGAAGAAAAACAAAAATGTTGTCAATGATGGCGTAGTAGACGCATCCAATGTTGCCCCTAAACCTGAGATATTCAATCTCACTAATAGTATGCAAGCAAGAAAGGATGCCAAGGTAACAACTCTCATACCCAAAGCAAACAATGATAATAGCAAGGGTCAGACATGGACTTCAAAACCTCAAAGAACATTCACTCCTTTGGGAGAATCCCTTGAGACTATTCCAAAAACACTATTGGATAACAAAGTTCTTACTATCCCATATTCCAAACCGTGGGAACCAATGGTCAAACCCAGGTGGTGGGATGATAACTCCTACTATTTCTTTCACAAGAACAAAGGGAACAAGACTAATAATTGCCTTAAGCTTAAACATGTCATTCAAGACCTCATTGAAGGAGGTAAGATCAAAGTTCATGGACACACTACCAATGAGGCTCATACACCATTCAATAGACCATTCCCTAATTATGACAAAAGGGAAACATCTAAAGGAAAAGGCAATGAAGTAAACTAAACCTATTCCAACAATGGTAATGTGATCAATATGCTAGAAATTAAACTGAATCAATTAATGTGGTCACAATCAAAGGTGTTTCATTCCACTCAAAGCTAGTGACACAGAGCCAAGCACAGGTCATGATCAAAGGACCCCCAAATCTAGCATCAACATCTAAGGTTCCTATCATTACTATTCCTAAACTAGCAGTGAAACACATGGTTACTATTCCTGGAGAAAAGTATGACTTGGTAGACCAATTGCAACGAACCTCTACCAAAATTTCTATCTTTGAGTTTCTCAAGATATGCACAGTACATAGGGAAATCGTAGAACAAGCTTTACATGCTGCTAACATCCCAAAGGATATTGATATAGACAAATTCCAAGCGATGGTCAATCACATCTCAACACCACATTACCCCTCCTTTTCTGAAGAGGATGATAAGTCTTTGACACGTCCACATAATCAACCCCTCCATATTGAAGTTCTTATTCATAAATCCCCTGTTAGACGTGTGTTGATAGATGGAAGTGTAGGATTGAATATTTGTACACTTAGTCTAATCAGAAAGCTGGGTCTTTCAGAATAGACCATTGACTCTAGAAGCAAAATAACTATCAAATCTTCTGATGAGGAAGAAAGATCCTCTAAAGGTCTTATTGTTCTACCTATTAGAGTCAGACCAATTGAGAGGAATGTCACATGTCAAGTTCTGGATCTACCATTAGCCTACAACATCTTGTTGGGAAGACCATGGATTCACAAAATGCAAGTTGTGCCATCTACTTACCACCAGTGCATAAAGTTCCCACATAATGGGGTGGAAGTGATGATTCCTTTCGATGCTAACTATACTTGTAATAATATCAAAGTAGGTAGTATGATCTCACATAAAAAGGAGGCTATGGATGAGATTACTCTTGAGACTACCAAGAACATGGTTATGAAGAGTTTTGGCAAAACCTTAAAACTTGAAGAAATAGGTATGGGAGAGTACAAGCTAGACATGACTCCCTCACTTACAAAAATTCCAGTGTGACCAAGATCCTATGGAAAAACTTCCTCAACATTCACACCTATAGCATCCAAGGAGCCAAAAGTACACAAATCAACTGGCATGGTAAAGGCATCCACATATTCTCTAGATAACACAGAAGAATAGGCAGTCTTGGACTGACTTTACAAAGGAGAACCTGTGGAAGCTGAGGTCAAACATGTAGAGATATCCCCAGAATAGTATGGTAAGGGATATGATTTCCTCAAACAGTTGGGATACAAAGGAAAGGGACCTCAAAATGACACAGGATGAAGGCTTATTGAGCCTATACCCATGGAATTTCAGAATACCAGAGACAAGACAGGACTAGGTTTTAATACTAAAAATGATAAACCTGCTTCAAAAGAGAGTCCAACCTTAGACAAAGGAAGTGATGACATAGATGAACTAGAATAGTGGTCCTGTGAAAGGTTATTACATGTTGCACAAAGAATCCCAACTATCAAGGAGAGCACTATGTACCCATCTTTGAGGTGCCACAAGATCTTCGCACCCTTTTGTTAGCACAACCTCCCATTCAAGAGGTAGGAGACTCAAAAATAGATGATTCAGAGATACCCTTGATTGCAACAGCTACAACAAGCACACCCTAACAACAGGATTTACATCCTAACTAGGGGCTATTGGTCACAGTTTCACATATCCTTGATTTACTACACTTTGATCCGTACGTAGCTAACTGGGTACATAAAATAACTATTATTGAATACTTAAATAGATCTGATGATGAGGTCACTAACTCTCATGATTATGAATGGGATGAGCTATCTGTCACCACTAAGGACATTGAAATAGATACAATTCACATATTTGTAGCTCCCTCAGCTCCTCGTGAACATTATAACACTACTCCCAACAACGTTGATATTCCTGAAGTAGAAGAAGAGTTCCTTCCCCCAATCATTGATGAAGAGACTGGTGTTCCCATAAGTCTAGAAGAATTTTAGAGGCTACAAGAAAGAAGCCTCCTTTTACGGAGAGACAAAGATGATAGTTCTACCGACTAGTCACTAGAGTTTGGTCCGCATATAACTAACAACAACCCTTTTTATGATGATCTAGCTCTTATTGATCTAAACATCAAAGAATTTAACTTAATAGGACATGTCATGTCAATTAATAGTCATGATGCTAACGTGATGTTGTCCTTCCCAGAGTCTGATTCCTTATCTTTGATACACCCAAACCTAAATGATTGGACTACTATGGATCCTACTCCTACTCTCAACTTTCCCAATGACTACACCCTAGCTTGCTATCCTAAAGCTTGTGAAACTTACCCTTCTTCCACCAATGCAAGGAGTGCGAACATGTCACAGGAGGATATCAAGTTTATCAGTCAAAAATTGAAAAAGAAAAGGAGGACTGATGGTGAAAACCACTTTGTGGTAGTATCAGATCCTAAAATAGTAAAAACAAAAGACGTATCCAATGGTGAAAACCTCTCAGAGGCACCAAAGGATGAGATTCTTGATATGCTTCCCGAACACTTTCAGGAAAGGTCTTCAGTGCTGATTGAACCAACACAGCTAGTAAATTTGGACACCATTGAAGATCCTCAATTAGTACACCTTGCACAATCTTTGTCAGAAGTAGAGAAGACACAATTCATAGAGTTCCTAAGGGAAAAGAAAATCAACTTTGCATGGTCTTATACAGATATTCCTAGAATAGATCCTAATCTAATCATGCACCACTTATCTATAGCTCCCGGGATCAAGCCCGTGAAACAAAAACTTAGAAAGATGCATTCTCATGTTGCATTACTGGTAAAATCAGAGCTAGAATTTTTTTTGAAAGCCAGATTTATCAAAGTCATTTCCTACACAGGATGGATCTCCAATGTGGTCCCTATGTCTAAATCTGATAAATCTATCAGAATTTGTACCGAATTCAGAGACTTAAACAAGGCATGTCTGAAGGATGACTTCCCACTACCTAATATAGATATGATCATAGGCCTCACAACAGGCTACCAGATGTATTTATTAATGGCTGGATTCTCGAGCTATAATCAAATCAAAATTGCCCCTAAAGACCAAGATAAGACTGCATTCACATGTGCATGGGGCACATTTTGTTGGAACGTCATGCCATTTGGGTTAAAGAATGTCGGTGCTACATATCAAAGAGCAATGACTACTATATTCCATGACATGATGCATAAAAATATGGAGGATTACGTGGATGACACCCTAGCTAAATCCAAAGAGAGGAGCACTCACATTGCTAACTTGAGAAAAATATTGGATCGTATGGAGCAGTTCCAACTCAAGCTCAACCCAAAGAAGTGTGCCTTTGGGGTCCAATCAGGAAAGCTCTTAGGGTTTATAGTTTTAGCAAAGGGAATTGAAGTAGATGCTGCAAAAGTCAAGGCTATTCTAGAGATGACTCCTCCACACAACATCAGTCAAATGAGAACATTACAAGGGAGACTTCAATCAATCAGGAGATTCATGTGACAACTTGCTGACAGAGCACAACCCTTTACCAAATTACTACATAAAGGGGTCACTTTCAAATGGGATGAACACTGTGAATCCAACTTTAGAGAACTAAAAGGTTACCTAGCTACTCATTCTATTCTTATGGCACCCATTCATGGAAAGCTATTACTCCTATATATTTCAGCTATAGCTACATCACTAGGAGTATTTCTCGCACATGAAGATGAAACAAAGAAAGAAAGAGCTATCTATTACATTAGTAGAACACTAGTCTCCTATGAGCTCAATTACAACATTATTGAGAAATCATGCTTAGCAGTCATCTTCGCATCACAAAAAATGAGACACTACATGCTCTCTCATATAGTAAGGCTTATTGCTAAGATTGATCCTCTAAAGTACCTTTTGAGAAAAAAAGCATTAACAAGACACTTAGCAAAATGGGTCCTCATTCTAAGTGAATTTGACATTGAGTATGTGGATAGGAGAGCTATTAAAGGAAAAGTCCTCATAGATCAACTAGCTGATTCACCCCTTCAAGATGATGAACCTTTAAAGATTCAATTTCCTAATGAGAGAATCATGCACCTAACTAAGTACCCATGGGAGATGTACTTTGATGGTTCTTTCATGCAACAAGGATCTGGAGCAGGAGTTCTATTCATAACTCCTCAAGGCTACAAGATACTCAAGTCTTACAAATTGATGTTCCCGTGCACAAACAACATTTTAGAATATGAGGCACTGGTCAACGGTCTTAAGCTTGCCATGGAATGGAAGATTGTAGAGTTACATGTGTATGGTGACTTCTAGCTCATCATTAATCAATTTAATGGAGACTACCAGATGAAAGATGAAAAGTTGACACCCTACAAGAAACTGGTTGATGACCTAAAGAAATACTTTGTCTTCGTCACATTCCAGAAAATACCTAGGATGGAGAATAAAGTTGCTGACTACATTGGCATCCATGTTACAACTGGAAGAACATCAATTCCGCTATGACTTCTTGGTGGAAGAACTATCCTATCCTGCCTTTGATACCCCTGAATACCAAGTATTATGTGCTTTGACTACCCCAGACCAATCTCAGTATGCCAATATCATTGCCTATCTCACTAACCAAACCATTCATACTAATTTATCTAGAAATGATAAAAGAGCCTTGATTAGGATAGCATCATGTTATGTCCTCATAACTAATAACTTATATCAATGAGGTCTTGACGGTACACTTCTTAGATGTTTAGAACTTGAAGATTCTGATCGCGTGTTAAAAGAAGTCCACGAAGGTGTGTGGATCACATTCAAACGGCTTTTCATTGGCAAAGAAATTGCTCAGAGTAGGCTATTACTGGCCTACCATGGAAAAAGATGCTATTTAGTTTTCCAAAACATGTCATAAATGCCAGACACATGGAAATGTCATCCATGCTCCTCCCAGAGAACTTATACCTTTCATTACACATTGGCCATTTCAGCAATGGGCCTTTGACTTGGTTGGACAAATATATCCCAATTCTTCAAATGGACACAAGTTCATCATTACGACCACTGAGTATTTTACAAAGTGGGTCAAGGTCATGTCGCTAATCAAATCCACTGGCAAATAGGTGGCTATATTCATTCTGAACTACATTATCTGTAGATATGGGATACCCTCTTCAATTGTAATAGACAATGGGGGCCAATTTAAAAATCAAGACATTGATGACCTTTGTGAACAGTTCCACATCACCCAACACTGCTCCTCAATCTATTATCCTCAAGGAAATGGACAGGCTGAGGCATCCAATAAGAATATTCTCAAAATCCTACATAGAACTGTGAGTAAGTCTGGAAGAGACTGGCATCTACAACTGAATTTGACACTATGGGCCTACAGAACAAGCATCAGAACACCAACAGGAGCCACGCCATTTTCCCTAGTCTATGGCACTGAAGTAGTACTACCTATTGAGGTTGAAATCCCATCTTTGTGGATATCTTTACAAGGTCTTGTTATTGATGAGCAGTACCACATTGATAGGGTGAATTCTTTAGACCTACTAGATGAGCACAGACAACAGGCATTCAATCATCTGAAAGTGTACCAAGCACAAATTTCCAAAGGGTACAATAAAAAGGTAAAGCCACACAAGTTTGAAGTTGGGGATCTCGTCTTAAAGGAGAATCCTAAGAACCATCCCAATAGAGAACAAAAAGGAAAATTTGAACCTAATTGGTTAGGACCTTATGTCATCACTGCTACTTTTGAGACTGGAGCTTATCGATTGGCTACACCTGAGGGAGACGTTCTTCTAGATCCTATCAATACTCTACATTTGAAGCGGTTCTACGCTTGATGTGCGGCTAGCAGAGCTTGTACAGCAAAATTTTTTTAGAAAATACCAAAAACATTCAAAAAATTGATCCTGAAGAAATCCAAAAACAATGGAAAAAGTCCTGAAGAAAGGGTATCCTTGGTGAAAACCTGGTAAACAGGCGCCTTGATACTACAAAAACATTCAAAAAAGCAAAAATAGAAAAAAAAACTAAAAAAGAGAAAAATTCCTTGATGACGACCTGGTAAAACAGGCATCTTGGTAGCAAAAAGAAAGAAAAGATCTTGCCAAGTGGTGAAAACCTGGCAATCAGGCATCACTTGTGTTCTACACTCCATCTATTAATGCAGTACTAATACAACACCTTCATGATTACACCTATGCTAAACGTTAACTTTGTTTCCTAAAACAACTATCTTATCCTCGCTTGGGATTTGTTTGCCTTTTTGTCTTAGGATCGAGTCATTCTGCACTGGGGGTATCTTTGTCAGTATGATATGTTACGTCTGCTAAGTCTTCATAGGATGGTTTATCTTTTGATATGATGCTTTTTGATACTTTCACTACCACTATCATGTTCACAAAACAAGGATGACACAAATATTGCACTAACATGAATGGTGTTCCTAAGACCTCCATTGGATTCCAAACAGTGAAAAGATTGTATACAGGTAAATGGACGTCATCTTTGCTTGAATTCCAAACTTTTTTTATTGATGAATCTATACTGTACTTGATAAATGAATCAATAGTATTACTTAAACACAATTTAGACTGCGATTGATCATAACTCTTTTATGTCCTAATGATTTTTAACTAGGGGCATCTAAGCAGTTATGAATTTTTATTTGATTCTCAATTGATGTTGTTATATCTCCCAAGTTACTCCATGATGTCTATGCAAAGACAAAGAGTCGCAAGGACAGGGGCATAACATTTTCTTGGTTTTCTGCTTATGGTGATTGTTCCAAGTAATCCTATAAAGTTCACCTAACTTGGATGTTTATGGTAAGAGCTGCCACTATGGGTGGATAGCCGCATATATCTCAATCTTTGTTATGTGTAAACTACGGTGAGGTCGAAACAATTTCCTTTTCTATTTTCTGATTCAGATTCTCACTAAGGTATATGAAGCATAATGTACACAAGGACATGAATTTTCAAGGTCATTGTGGGTTCAATATCTTTCCTTCGACAGATTTTGATATAATAAAAGTAAGGTGACTATTTTGTTATCCTGGCTTCTATGCCTTGATGCCTAAGTCTATTTCTGACATTCCAATAAATATAGTATTCATATTGTCATAATATCAGTGGGTATTAGTGATGGTTGTACTATCAGGTGGTATCCGTTCCAAAAAGTGCCCAATGAAGATGAAAAGCTACAATATTTTCTAATCAGTGACAGTCCTAAGAGTCTTCATATAGTTTCTTTAGAGGTTGAATGATGCATTTTTTGACAACATAAGGATTTGAGCTCAAAACCTTTCTATTTTTAATTCATTTGAAATCTGAGATATTTACATACCCATGCTTCCTAAAGTCCCTGATCTATCAGGAACAAAATCAAACTCACCTTTTTAATCGTAATTAACTTGGTACTCGAGTGTTTACTCTTAACACACCCTCATTTCTTCACTTCTTCTAATCTATTCTTTCATTCCCCTACCTGATCACTACAAGTGATACATCATTTCAACAAAGGGATTTCATTTCTTTCCTTCGATTTCATTCTCGAGGGGGCATGATCACACTATCATCAATCAAATTTTTGCTCAAAACAACATCAAAAATGACTTCATTATCAAACAAACAAGGGGCATGATAGTTTCCTTGACTAAGTCAAAACTATTGGATAGAAAGCTTTGGTTCTCATAAGATGGATATCTTGTGTTTCCTCATTTTAAAATATTCTTACTAAGCTCCTGGCAGCTTCATACTGACTTTTAGACAACAACCAAGTTTGGAATCAGTATTATCAATCTTTGGATGAAAACCAAGTTCATAATTAGTATCTTTAAGATCTTTTATTGACCTTTGGATGACAACCAATTTCAAAATCAATACTATCAGTTTAGTTTGATTATGTGTGAGAATGATCTCATCAGGCATTTTGTTCGATCGTGAGTGAAATTCTCAATCTTTCTGAAGTCAACATCAAAAACTTTCTTTGAATCAATACGCTGCTCACACATCAATTCAAAGAGGGGAAAATGTAACCACCTAGATTTGGTCTTCTCTGACTATAGACCCTATTTTCCCTAAGTGTGATCATATCCCCAATTATGTCTAGACAACTCTTCAATCGACTGGTATAATTCATTCGAATCAGATTTAATCTCCTAAGTGATCTAATCACTAATTTACATTAATCACTTTAGCCATTTCAAACCAATCAATTCAATTCAATCAGTTCAAATCATAACCTGGCTAAGGTAATTAATTTAAAGGGAATTAAATGAAATCCTATTTATACCTTATCACTTGCAAAATCAATCCCCTAGCCTAAATTGATTCAATTTTGTTATAGTCCTAATTAATTATTACAAAGCAATCAAAAGGCTTAAATGATTAATTAAATATTGATTATTAAGTGAATATGTTATTACAACAATTCATTTGATTAATATTCCCTCAAACCTAACCAATCTCAACTACCCAACCCCTTCTCACATGCTAATTCTTCTTAATTAGCTAATTAACCCTAATTAGCTAATCCCCCCTCCACTCATTCTCTCTCCTCCCATCTCTATCTCCTTAATCACATCCCTTAATCCTTAAACCTAAT
>MU228452.1:1986772-2023680 GCA_018584345.1 Thuja plicata
CAACCCTCCCCCTAAAGTCAAAGTTGTCAAGCTTGACTCTAAACCCTCACCCATACCTCATTAATGCTTTCATAAATGAAGCATTAATGGCTCTTACATATTCCTTCCACCCATACCTCATTAATGAATCTTACACCCTCATTAATGGCAGCCCTTCTATAGTATTCTCCCCTTCCTCCATTTCTCCTATAAATAGGATGGATTTTGAGCTCAAATGGCCCTGAAATTGGAAGCCTTTTATTGTATTTTTATAATGCTCCTAATTTTGAAGACTTGATAGCATCCTTATTCTTCCCATAATTGAAGGAGCAATCTCATGTTGCTCATGTTTTAAAGATTTTCATAGTTCTTTCTAGCTTGCTTCTTAGTTATTTTGTTATTATCTCCATTTGTGTAGCTAAAATGCATGTTTTTGAATCATTTAAATTACTTTTCATTTGAATCTTCCATTCTTAGGTTGTATTTGTCACTGGAATATACATAATCTAAGGGCTATTATGTCATTTTTCGTACTCCTCCTAGATAGGAAGCAATAGATCAATTTTGGTGATTGCTATGCTTGCTAACCCCTTCTTTTCACTAATGTAATGATTTATTGAAGTGTTGTGTCTTTTAGCAGGTACAAAAATCACACACACACCAAGATCCATATCAAAACCTAAATCCATTTCACACACTTTTCCTCTATCAATCCACCGTCCTTCAAGATGTGTGTTGATGTTGATCTTGCCTACACAAAACTCTCACTACTGCACCCAATATCCTTCTTCTACCTACTATCCTTCAATATTGGGTCCTTATATTCCTAGTATTCCTCTCATCTAGTCCATTGCATAAATGCTTAAATACCATTTCTCTTATCCTCCATATCATTTTTCCTACCATCACCCTATCAGCATCTTCGAGCATACTTTCAGCGACCTTGACCTACAATAGCATATCTTTCCAAGGAGCATTATCTAAAGAGAAAGAAGCCAAAGAACCTCATTTCTTATTCAAAAACAAAAGGGGAATGCATTGTTGAAGCATCGAACGGTTGTTAAATTATTAACTCATATTTTATGCAATTCAAGCTTTTATTTTGTTATCACTTGCAATGAATTAATATCATACTCTTAGATTAATCATACAAAGATTAGCTTCTTTCAAGCACTTCTAGATTAATCTTCATTTGTTTCTTGGCTTAATCTTGCATTTCATATTCCTAGATTATAAATCCTCCATTCTTAGGTTGATCTTGGTTGTTGGACTCTCGAATACTAAGAGCTACTAAAAACCCTGCCTAGATAAGAGGCAACAGGTCAAATCACACAGACATGCAAGATGAATAATCTCATATTCATTCTTGTATGTGACTAGTGAACAATGACCATGTTGAAGTGTATGGCTAAATTAGAGGCCCACATTTATCTATCACATTTATCTCTAAATCAAAGGCCTACATTTAGCTATCTCATCCAGTCCATTACATAAATGCTTGGCTACAATCTCTCTTATCCTCCATATCATTTTTCCTACCATCACCCTATCAGCATCTTTGAGTATACTTTCAACGACCTTGGCCTACCCTAGAATATCTTTCCAAGGAGCATTATCTAAAGAGCAAGAAGCCAAAGTTCCTCCATAAAATTAAAAAAAGGGCCTTGGTGAAAACCCGGTAAATAGGCACCTTGGTAGCAAAAGTAAAGATAAATCAATCTATTCTATGGTGAAAACCACTTCATGTGGCACCTTGGATAAGTACCATGATGAAAACCTGGAAAACAAGCGTCATGTGTAATTCCTCCTACTTGCACTCTTCACTTGGGGGCAAGTTCCTTCCATGTCATCTTATCCATCATATCTTACATCTAGCTAGTCCGTGAGAATTCATGTTCCTTTTGCTGATCTTGACAAGGCTGAGCCTCTCCATGAACACTATGCATCCTGACATTTATGATCCCTTCCATCAGCCTATTCACTTGCTCTCCTTCACGGTACCCTATCATGATCTTTCTTATCCCAAGCCTATCCTTCCTATCTATGAGCATTCCTGCCATAATCCAAACATTTACCTATACCTACATCACCCCTTATCATGATTGCACTATCATAGCTACATCATATCCAACATTGACCCCTTGGTCTTGATCTAAATGAAGAAAGAAACATGCAAAATTATTTCTCACAACGTCTCTTGACATGTCCACTCTTTTGGACCACATGATTTTCAAGACATCAGGTCATTATCCTATATGCTATCTAGCACCGCTCCATGAGTCTCCATTTCTATATTCTTTTTTTCCCTAGCTTGGGTAATCTTGAGGAGGCTGTCCTTGAGGGTCACATTCACCCTCTTCATTGATGATTGTCTATTCACCTCACCCATCATCTTTCTAATCCATCTGCAATGTCCTACACCTTGCTAGATATTGGGGGAAAACCATTATGATCTTGTTTGAGATTGAGTAATCTCTAAAAATCTAAAAATTGCAAAATCTCTAAAAATAAAAAATTCTAAAAATCGTAAAAAGTCCTAAAAAATGATCTTGATGAAACCCTAGCAATAGGCACTTTGATGCATCAATCAAAAATAAAATCTCTATTGCCTATCTTTCAATGAAGAGGTATCGAGGAAATCTAACCCTGACTCCTGAAGATTGAGCCTCATTCTGGGGACAGTCTTTCAAAAGGTGATAAGCTATTAGGTATCTGGGCAATCTAACCTAGATTCTTGGGAGTCAACATGCTGTCAGTTACCTTCAAGACACCAACTTACATGGATTGAAACTGGTCATACTCTAGGGGCAACCTTCCTAGTCTAGGGGGCATTGTCCTACTACTTTTTAGGATCTCCCTCGTGTCAGTCACCAGTGGTTCTCACTGCATCTTCCTACTGATGCCTAGCTATTACTAAGACTTCTCTACTTGAGAATCTATTTCGCGATAGTCACCAGTGGTTCTCATTGCATCTACCTACTATTTCTTTTCTTATACTAAGATCTCTCTCCTTGAGGATCTCCCTAGCATAAGTCACCAGTGGTTCTCACTGCGTCTTCCTGCTGATGCCTAGCTATTACTAAGACTTATCTACTTGAGAATCTCTCTCGCGTCAATCACCAGTGGTTCTCACTATGTCTTCTTACTGTCTCCAAACTATTGAGATTACCCGCATCTATTACAGTTGGAGCTATAATCGAATACTCTATATCTTGATACTCTATCTTGGAGTTGTACATAGCTTTCAGTCACTTTTGTGACACTTTGGTTCCTATACAAAACCTCCCGACTTGACACTGATCTAGAGTCATAAGCCTAGGGGCAATCAAACCAAGTTTTTCCTCATAGTATGAGTCAAGTCAGTCATCGATGTTTACTACTAGGGGCATGGGTCCCCAATCAAATTGCATCATTGTTAGGTATTTGAGGAATCTAACTCAAATTCCTGAGGATCAAGCTTCATTCTGGAGATGATTCTTGAAATCTTATCTATTAGGTATCTGAGTAATCTAACCCAAATTATTGAGGATCAAGCTTTGTTCTGGAGATGATTCTCAAAATCTCATCTATTAGGTATTTAAGCAATCTAACTCAGATCCCTAAGGATCAAGCTTTGTTCTAGAGATGATTCTTGAAATCTTATCTATTAGGTATCTGAGCAATCTAACTCAGATCCCTGAGGATCAATCTTTTTTGTGGAGATGATTCTTGAAATCTCATTGTTAGGTATCTAATCAATCTAACTCAGATCCCTGAGGATCAAACTTTGTTTTGGAGATAATTCTCTAAATCTCATTTATTAGGTATCTAAGAAATCTAACTCAGATCCATGACGATCAAGCTTCATTCTAGAGATGGTTCTCAAAATCTCATTGTTAGGTATCTAAGCAATCTAACTCAGATCCTCGAGGATCGAGCTTCGTTCTGGAAGATGATTCTCAAAATCTTAATCTATTGGGTATTTGAGCAATCCAATTCAGATTCCTGAGGATCACACTTTGTTCTGGAGATGATTCTCAAAATCTCATATATTAGGTATTTGAGAAATATAACTTGGATCCCTGAGGATCAAGCTTCATTCTAGAGATGATTCTTGAAATCTTAATCTATTAGGTATCTGAGAAATCTAACTCAGATCCCTGAGGATCAAGCTTCATTCAGGAGATGATTCTCAAAATCTCATCTATTAGGTATTTGAGCAATCTAACTCGGATCCCTAAGGATCAAGCTTCATTCTGGAGATGATTCTCGAAATCTCATCTATTAGGTATTTGAGAAATCTAACTCAGATCTCTGAGGATCAAGCTTCATTCTAGAGATGATTCTCAATATCTTAATCTATTAGGTATTTGAGCAATCTAACTCATATCCCTAAGGATCAAGCTTTGTCCTAGAGATGATTCTTGAAATCTCATCTATTAGGTATCTGAGCAATCTAACTCAGATCCCTGAGGATCAAGCTTCATTCTAGAGATGGTTCTCAAAATCTCATTGTTAGGTATCTAAGCAATCTAACTCAGATCCCTAAGGATCAAGCTTCATTCTACAAGATGATTCTCAAAATCTCATCTATTAGGTATCTGAGAAATCTAACTCACATTCCTAAGGATCAAGCTCTGTTCTAGAGATGGTTCTCAAAATCTCACTAGGGGCATAGGTCCCCAAATTTGATCACATCTTTAGCTTACACTTGAGTCAGTAATCTTGTCATTTCTGAAGGACAACTCACTACTGACACAAACAGGTGTTTCTCAAAACCACACTCAACAGTGTTTTTCAACACTCTCTTTGGATACATCTATGGTTCTAAACACACATTGGATATCACAAACTAACATCTATCAATAGAAAACAAACACAATGTACTCACAAGAACAACGATGTTTTTCAACACCCCTATACATAAACACATCTGAAAACCGTGAAACTGGCTGAAGTATGTTGAACTTCTATTTCGTATGTTGTATGTTCTCCTTGATTTCACTACTCTTTTCTTTCTCTACTTCTTGTTGGTTAAGTCAAAATTATCTCCTTAATTGTTATTGCTCTGCTTGTTTACTAGTGTACTCTTGCTATATCAAACTGGAAACAATGTTCAGGTCATCTCGGCTTTTGTGCCCCGATGCTTATGTTAGTTTCCTATATCTTATCCGATGAAATTCATACTCATATTCTTATGGGTGAAATGGCACCAGTAAGGATTGTATCAACTCCGATGTTCCACAAATGCTCTATGATGATAACTATCCAATGGGTCCAACAACCATGTCCTAGGGATTACATCTAGCATAGGATTGCACTTTCATTTCATCTAGCATAGGATTACACTTTAATTTGCATCTAGCATAAGATTGCATGTTCATTCTAGACAACATTTTGGAGTTCACTTCATTGTGTTCTCCTTGATTTGTATGATGAGGGGTTCTTCTTCACCATTCTGGCTTCATCACTACTACCCAAGTGTTTGATCCTTGCTCTCACTCTTCAAAATTGGCTATATCGACCGCTCTGAATCCTTTTTTTGGGATCAAAATCAAAATCTAATACTTCTATATAGCTCAAAATCGCACTTAATATTTTTACATGATCGGATGCTTGTGCAGTCAATTTTTTGACGTCGCTTTCTTGTCAGAATGATTTCCAATAAACACTCTCTCACATCTTCTGGATTCTTTTGTAATCTATTCTGAGTTCTTCTCGACCTTTGTTTCAACATCTCTCTGTGATTTCTCGCTTTCAATCATCATTATGGCATGTCATCTTCCATTTCTCTCCCGAGGGGGCAGGATAATTACATCATTGAATTAATTTCAATCTATCTTAATCAATCTGATCTAATTTCAATCTATTAGGTGTCGGGGCAATCTAACCCAGGTTCCTGAGAGTCAAGCTTCATTCTGAAGATGGTTCTTGAAATCTCACTTCCTGGTATTGGGGCAATCTAACCCTGACTCCTAAAGATTGAGCCTTGTTCTAGGGATAGTCTTTTTAAAAGTGATAATCTATTAGGTATTGGGGTAATCTAACCTAGATTCCTAAGAATTAAGCTTCGTTCTGGAGGTGACCCTCAAAAAATCAATTTAACTGGCGTCTCAGCAATCTAACCTAGACTTCAGAGAGTTAAGCTTCATTCTGGAGATGGCTCTAAAACTTTCATCAATCAATCTCAACTATTCTTCTATGCATCAGACTATTCTTTGAATCAATGCACTACTCCCACATCAATTCAAAGAGGGGCAAAATGTAACGCCCCAAAATTAGCATCTTGCAACCCTAACCAATTTTATTTCATTTATCATTCTTCTGAATCTTCAAAGTCCTATATTGTACTAGGCAATTCAGAGTCTTGACTGACTTTACTTACCTCAGTGTCAAATGCAGAAAACCCTAAATCTGCATTAATCACATACTATACTTAATTTCTGATTGGCTAAATAAACCCTATGATCTAATTAATTTAATTACAAAGTCTTAGCACTTTAATTAAATTAAATTCACCCCTTTTAGCTAAAACACATAAAAAGGAATTAAATAATAGTTAATTCTCAAATAAATATCCTCATTTCAATAATTGAATTTAATTGTTCAATAATTGAGAAAATACATTTATGAGGTCATATTCTATTTATTTAATTAAATATTCTCTCCAAAATCTTCTCTCCAGTTCAGAAATAGAAAATTTGAGTTAACTGTGATTAAAAAGTGCAACTAATCAGTTAAATGCTTCCTTAACTCAAAAAGGCAACAGTTGAATGTTTCTCTAAAAAGAAAGTTGCTATTCTCAACTGATCTTCCATAAGTTAACTATTTCTCTCCAAGGAAACTTTCTATTCTGAATGGACTCTAGGTCTATAAAAGAACTCTCTCGGCTCACAAACTAGTCTTTAATGTTGTATTCTTGTAATTCGAATTCACTAGTTTTCTAATTAAATGCTTTGTTTGTAGAATTTTTGTAATAATCTTAATATCATGCTAGTTTAATATCATTTAGATTAAATTTGCATAGTTAAACTCTTTTCAAACAATCTTAGTTCTTATATCATTGTTCATTCTTAGATTAACTTCATAATCATTTGTAGATTAATCTAGCTTTGCACATTCGTTTCTAGAATAAACTAAGCTATCTAGGTTAATATTTCATTGCATATTTGATTAAATCCTTCGTTCTAGCAATGTTCTAGGTTGTTGGAATCTCAATTCTGAGAGCTTATTCCAAAAACCCGAACTAGATAGAAGGCAACAGCTTGAGTCATACAGACATGCAAGATGGATAATTTCATATCCATTCTTGTATGTGACTGGTGAATAATGACCATGTTGAAGTGTATGGCTAAACAAGAAGGCCACATTTAGCTATCACAATAAGATCACAACACATCCCTATACACATGCACATCTTCACATGCTCTGAATCAACCATACAGTACCCATACACTTATGTCACTCATATAAGTAACAGTATTAACCAGTCTGTTCTATCTCATTAGAAACATATGTTGACATGAGGGACAAAATTCAATGCCAACAACTACAGCAGAAACCAATTACAATACAGTGAAGTATGGATCATCCTCATACAATTTTGTTAACTCATCAAATCCTAGTACTGTTATCTCATTTAATTCAACAAACCTCTTCTACTAAAGGAATCAACAACTCTATTTTTAACACCACTCTTATGTTTCAACACAAATGTATAGCTTTGTATGAACTCAACCCATCTCATATTTCTCTGATTTAACTTACCTTGACTGCTCACATACTTCAATGCTTGATGATAAGTATATTGTACAAAATCCCTAGGTAACAAATACCTTCTTTTAGCATCATTCAACTTCTCACTCAATTATGCAACAGGCCTCCCTTCTTGACTCAAGACAGCTCCAATCACATTTCCACTAGCATCACAGTCTACTTGAATTACTTTATTAAAATCAGGTAAAGCTAACATCGGTTGTTCAATCACCTTTTTCTTCAACAAATAAAAACTCCTTTGTGCTCCATGTGTCCACTTAAATTCCTTCCTACTTCCTCTCATTATTATTCATCATTCGATAGATTGAACTAAATTTTTTGATGAACTTTCGGTAAAAAATAGCCAACCAATGGAATGGTCTTAGCTCTCTAACATTCTTTTTTCTAGACCACTCAAAAATGGATTTCACTTTCTCAGGATCCATCTTCAACCCTTCAATAGATATTACAAATCCCAAGTATATTAACTCTTCTTTCATGAAAGTACACATCTTGATGTTGATTAGTGAATTTTGTTATCTTAACGTCTACAATACTTGTCTAACATGCATCAAATGCTCCTCTTTTCTCTTACTTAAAATAAAGATATCATCCAAATACGTGCAATGAAAAACTTAGCCAATAATCTCTTCATAACTTCATTCATTAACCTCATGAAAGTACTAGGAGCATTAGATAATCCAAAGGGCATTACCAACCACTCATACAATCCTTCATTTGTCTTGAATGCGGTCTTCCACTCATCACCTTCTATGATTCTGATATGATGATATCCACTCTTGAAATCTCTCTTGATGAAATATCTAGCTCCATGCAAACAATCAAAAAAATCATCCATCCTTGGAAAAGGAAACTGATACTTTATTGTGATCCAGTTGATGGCTCTAGAATCGGTACACATCCTCCATTGTCCATCTTTCTTAGGTGCTAATACTACAGGCACTGTACATAGACTTATAGTTTCTCTAATCAATCCCCACTACAACAAATCTTGTACTTATCGATTGAGTTCATCATTCTCTATTGGTGTCATCCTATAGGCTTCTTTGTTATGCAAACTATCCCCTAGTATCATATCCATACAACAGCTAATACTCCTCACAAGTAGTAATCCATCAGGGCATTATCTAATATGATGTCTGCATACTCATTCAACAACCCAGTGGCTTCTTTTTGTTGTTCTTCTCCTGATACAATCTCCTTAGACTTCTTGGGTACTAAAGAAAAACACATATTATCATGCCTAATGCCATCCAATAACTTTATTCCATCCACTAGACAAATCTTTGCACTAGTACACACTTCAATCTTAAGGGGTTCCTCTAAAGGTAACAAATTTTGTTTCATCCCATTAGAAACAATTGTATATGCATTCTTCCTCCCATCATGTATATCTTTCCTATCATACTGTTATGGTCTACCCAACATGATATAACACACATACATGTGCATAATATCACATAAAATCTCATCATAATACTTTCCAATTTTGAATTTAGCTAGGCATTGTTCACTTACCAGTACCTTTTGTTCATCTTGCTCCATGCAATATGATAGGGTTTAGGATTCTCCAACCTCCGCAACTTCAATTTTTCAACCAATCCCTCAAGGGAAAGACTATCAAAACTGCCACTGTCCATGGCAACATTGTACACCCTGTCTTGTACCTTGCATCTAGTTCTGAACAAATTCTTTCTATGTAAAGATTCCTTATCTTGTTCTCTATGATATAGGATTCTTTGATTCATTACGTTTTATCCTTCCTCATCTTGAATGTTGTTTACTAATCCAGTGGACTCCTCATTTGCAAATATTGTTCACCTACTTCCTTCTTCCTTCTTATCAGAGTTGCCATGTTTACACTCAAAGGATCAGTGCCATGCTTCACCATATTTGAAACATGTGCCACTAAACTTCCTTCTTTCACCACTACCTTTCCCTTCACTATGATAGGAACACATATCATTCCTCCTATAGCGATCATTATCCTTGGTTTCTAACTCATTCCTTCCTTGATCTACAAGATATCTATCACCTCCATCATTAGTATTGGATCAACATCTCTAAAATATTCCTCCTCAACCTCTTTTCCTTTTCTCATGCCTTCAGCTCAACATTTGTTTAGCCTTCAAAGCCCACTTGTAGGCTTCTTCCAAACTCCTAATCTATATCAGGTTGATCTCATCTTGTATTGACACCCTTAATCCATTAAGGTAGTGAGAAACTTGTGCAACTTCATCATCTACATGACTAGATCTTATATTCAGCTTATAAAACTCCTCAGTGTAACTCTTAACACTCAAGCCATCTGCTTCAATTTCTACAACTTCTGAAACAAACTTACTTGGTAATCTCCAGTCAAAAAATTAGCCTTAAGTTTATTCACCATTCTATCCCAAGATTTAAACTTATCTTTACCTCTTCTTTTTTGATCTTTTTGTAAATGTTTCCACCATAAGGATGCATGTCCTTTTAACTTGGTATAGGAATATTTTACCTTCTTCTCTTTACTAGTTCCTTCAAGTTCAAAGTACTTATCTATCTCTTTGATCCAATCTATCAATTCATTTGAATCTAGGTTTCCATGATAATCAGGTGGATTGAAATGAGGTCTCTTGTTCACATTATTCAAGGCTTTGATGAACCTCTTTTCTTCTTGATTAAACTCTAGTTGTGCCTCATTTTTCTTGGCTTCTCTTTCGTAATCCTAATTTTGTTCATCTCCTTCTTCATCACTTGCATCTTCTATATGTTTTCCTTTCCTCTAAGCAGTTTCCACCACTTCCAATCTAGCATAAATTTGTATCAATAAATCCAAGACAACTCGATCTGCATTCCTATCTCCACCTCTAGAATTCCCGCTATCCATATTCACAATATTCAACAACTTTAGCTCAAATGCTCTCTTGTAGAACCCCACAAGAAAACCCTAGTTTGCAAAAACTATTCTCTGATACCACCTGATGCAGCCAAGGACAGTGTGAACTCACTGAGTCCAACCAATCCTTAAAGCAAGAGTCACACAACATAAGGAAAATAAAACAAGAGGAAATGAATGCAAGACCAACCTTCTTATTATTGAATGATCAGTTACAAGAAAAAATTCAAGTTGTGATACTTTCCAGGAAAACAAGCCTAATTAGAACTTTCTATAGGATATCTTTTAATACCATTTGTGATCAAGAGCAACTACATGAACATTTAGTGGGTACTTTATTCCAAGTAAGCTATTGATCAGAACACTACAAGTGCTAAGATAATATTTTATTCTGTCTCTCCTATTTTCTATGGAAAATAATTAAAAGAGTATATAAGGCCTTCACAAACATAAGGTCGTCCAAGAAAGTGTTGATGACAATTAATCAATTGTGTATTGTCATTGATGTTTACACAAGTATAGTGATGTTTACACAAATGTATAATCCTATCCTAGCACAGTCAGTTCATGCCAAGTGCTCTCGGGCATTGAAGAGGAAAAAAGTGATTTTCAATTCTAACCGAGTTCACTCGGGCATTACAGTGTTGGTCGGGCCTTGAAGGATTTCAATGTTGACCGAGTTGAATAGTTGGTGTCAGCCGACTAACAGGAGTTTATATTTTATGGATAATTGGTTATATGCAGCTGACAGACATGAGTTTTATTCTTTATTTGGAAGGATATTAAGGCCGAATTGACAAGGCTTATCATATAAATATAAGGTCAAGTTTGGATTGAATATAGAGACAATGTGTGTGGAAGTGTGTAAGTGACATGAAGAGTGAAGGCAAAATCAGATGGGATTCTAATTAAGGATAGAAAACAAAGAGCTACAATAGAATATCCAATCAGTGAGGATCAAGTATTATAAACCAGAACAGAGATCTGAATCAACAAAGCAAGTTTCTTATCAAAACAAGTCAATCCATTGTTACTTTCTAATGATTGTAGCGGTGATCAAAATCTCTTAACAGAGTAGACTTAACAATCTTTTGTAAATCCTCTCACAAGGTTACATTTCTACATTGAAATTTTTAAAGACCTCTCACAAGGCCACTCCTTACAGGGTGATTAAATCCTCTAACAGGGTCACACCTAATAGTGTGTTATTGTAACCTTTAACAGGGTTGGCTCCTAACATGGCTCACTTCAAAAGAGTGAAAAACGGTGACTAGTTGCAATTGGTGGCTTTTCCCATATTGGGTTTCCATGTTAAATCTTGGTTTTATCTGTGTACATTTCATTTTCTTTATGGTTTATGTTTTTTCAATTAATTAATAAATATAATCACAGTTAATATCTTAATATTTTCTATGTTAACTGAGTGACAGTAGAATATCTATGTTAAACGAGCAATAGTGAAAAAATTGTTTAAGACATCTAAGGGACTTGGATTTGTTTTTGTGGTAACTGATTCACCCCTCCCCTCTTAGTTACTCAACTCATTTCCAAAAATTGGTATCAGAGCTGCAAGTGCTTATAGGAAAGGTTTCAAGGCCTAAGCTAAAGATCAGAGATCTCTTCAGAAGGGAGATCCCAAAGCTTAACAAAGAAAATTTTGTTGCATGGAAAGATTTGATGAGACTACATCTATCTACCATAGAAGATAATGGTTTGCAATTCTTAGACCATAGGTATGTGGAACCATCGAGAATTTTGACTATCGATCAGATGATAGACATGAAGCATCATAAAATAATGATGATTTATATAGCCTATGCACTCAGATATTCTGAATTTGATAAATTCAAGGACTGTCCTACTGCCTTTGATATGTGGAACAAACTACATGATATTCATAGAGGAGATGTCAATGTAAAGAGAGCCAAAGAAGAAAGTCTCTGAGGTCAATTTGATCAGATGAAAATTAAATAAGGAGAGGGCATACAAAATACAGTGAAAGAATCAAGAAAAGTGCCAGTGCCATTTGAGCCACCGGTGGAGTAATTGAAGACACAACAGTGGTTAGTAAGGTATTGAGAACTTTACTTCCTATCTATGCAATTAGAGTTTCAGCTATTCAAGAGATGAGATGTAGTAATGGTATAACTCTAGATGGATTGGTTGGAAGACTCATTGCCTTTGAGTTGGATAACTTTGACAACTACTCTCCTAATCTTAGCAATCTTGAGTCTGCATTCAAAGCTAAATTAAACCTTGGAAAGATGAAAGGAAAATAGATTGAAAGTGACAGTGATGATGAATCTGATGATGAAGATTTGGAAATCATTGAAGCATTACTTGCAAGGAGAGATGCAAAAGGAAATGGATAGTACAAAGGAAGAATACCATTAATTTTCTTTTCATGTGATGAGGTTGGTCACATTGCTGCTAAGTGTTCAAACAACGAAGACAAGGGTGAGAAAAATTTCAACAAGTATAAAGGCAAGAAAGATTACAAAAGCTACAAAGACAAAGGTAAGAAATCATGTTACATTGCTAAATATTCTAATAGTGATGAAGATGAAGATGAAATGGTTTATATTGCTATTAAGGATGAGTCAGATAATGAAGATAATGAAAAGAAAGCACTATATTCTCATATTAGAAAGAACAACACTTGGATAATTGATAGTGGTTGTTCTCACCACATGACTAGTGATAAAACCAAATTTGAACATCTTGAGCATTATGATGGTGGGAGTGTCAGTTTTGGGAATAATGAACCCTACGATGTGAAAGGTAATGGTTGTATTGCTTTAACAGAAGAAATCAAATGTGATAATTCTTATTGGGTTGAAGGACTAAGGCATAATCTACCAAGTGTGGCACAGCTTAATAACATTGGTTTCAAGGTATAATTCATGAATGGTAAGGCCAAGCTCTTGGATGGTATGGGAAACCTAGTTGGAACTGGCAGACAAACAAAAGGTAATCTATTTTATCTTGATCTCAATGAAAGTTCATGTTTTATTGCACAAGTAGAATAAAGTTGGTTATAGCATAAAAGGTTATGTCATGTGAACTTTGATAACCTGGTTAACATAAGCAAGAATAAAAGAGTAAGAGGAATTTCTATTCTGAAGAAACCTGAACTAGCAATATGCAAACAATCTCAAATTGTGAAGATGGGAAAAACTAGCTTCAAGAGAAAGAAATACAATACAGAAGAAGTTTTGGAATTTGTACATACTGATTTATGTGGAACAATTGGAACAACAAGTTACACAGGTGAAAAGTAATTTATTTTATTTTTTGATGATCATTCCAGAATGATGACTGTTATGTTTCTCAAATAAAAATTAGAAGCTTTTTGGAAGTTCAAATTGTACCTTGCTAGAATTGAAAAAGAAACAGGAAAGAAACTCAAATGCTTAAGATCTAACAGAGGAGGAGAATTTATTTCTAATGAATTCTGTAATGAAAGAGGAATCAAAAGACAAGTATCTACCCCGGGTACTCCACAAAAAAATGATATAGCAGAAAGAAGGAGCATAACCATTATGGATTGTGCAAGAACCTTGATGATTGAAAAGAATGTTGCTACCAAATACTGGAAGGAAGCCATCAACATTGAAATTCACACCTTGAACTGAGTTCAACTAAAGAAAGGTACTGAGAAGGCACCTTTTGAATTATGGTATGGCTATAAATCTAATGTTTGTTATTTCAAAGTATTTGGAAGTAAATATTACATCTTGAAGGAAGAAATAAATGGAAATTTTGATGTAAAAGGTGATGAAGGTATATTCCTAGGCTACTCCTGTAAAAGCAAAGCATATAAATTTTTGAATCTTTCTACTCATAAAGTCATAGAAAGAGTGTATGTAAGCATTGATGAGTTTGCAGAAAGAGGTGAAGAACAAAGTAGTAGAGAGACTTGGGATTACAAAAAATTTGTATATTATAAACCTGATACTATACCTAAGACACAAGCAATGGTGATTGGACAACATCCCTATCAACCATTGAATTCATCTGCACAAACCCAAATAGTTCAACCTAAGTTGCAATTTGTGCAACCCGAGCTGCTAGTAGAGGAAACCAAGCCATAGACTAAAGAGAGAGAGTCACAGATAGAGGGAACCAAGTTGCAGATAGAGGCACTCAAGTCTCAGACAGAGATGCCCGAGTCTCAGATAGTAGAGCTCGAGTATCAGACAAAAGAACAAAACATAACTTTTGAGCATGGTGAACCCAGTGGAATAAGCCCAGAATCAAGAAGGAAGGATCCTATACTTTCAAAATATGTCAAAAGGCATCATGCACCTGAACAAATAATTGGAAATCAGACAAAAGGTGTAATGACAAGGAAAAAAATTAAAGGTACATGTTTGCTTAGTGAAATTGAACCTAGATCTATTAAAGATGCATTGAATGATGAAAGCTTGATCAAATCAATGAATGAAGAGATTGAGCAAATAGAAAAGAACAAAACCTAGAGTCTTGTACCTAGACCAAAAGATAAGAGTGTGATTGGTACTAAGTGGGTTTTCAGAAACAAGATGAATGAAAAAGGAGAAGTTTCTAGAAACAAAGCTAGAGGGTATTGATTATGGAGAAACTTTTCCTCCTATTGCAAGACTTGAAAGAGTTAGAACTCTTCTGGCATATGTTGCACACAAAGGATACAAGGTATATAAAATGGATGTAAAATCTGCATTCCTAAATGTAATTCTTTAAGAGGAAGTCTATATGGAGAAACCTAAAGGTTTTGTAGATCCTAACAAAAGGAATATGGTTTGTAAACTACACAAATCATTGTATGGACTAAAGCAAGCTCCTAGAGCCTAGTATAAAAGACTGCATGGTTACTTGATAAGCATTGGATTTCAGAGAAGTAATGACAATAGTAGCTTGTATATCAAAGAAGGACCTCAGAACAAGATACTATTAGCAGAAATATTTTTTGATGATATATTGTTTACTGGATGTGATGAATTATGCAAAGCATTCTCAGAAGCTATGAGTAAGGAAATTGAAATGTCTATGTTTGGTGAAAACAAATTCTTTGTTGGTTTACAAGTTTATCAGATGAAGGATGGTGTCTACATAACCCATTCTAAATATATCAAAGAGACACTAAAAAAATTTGGGATGGAAGACTCCAGACCAGTTGGAACACCTATACCTACTGGACATAAGTTGTCTAAGGATGGTGATTCAAAGGAAGTAAACTAGAATACCTACAGATCCATGATTGGTAAACTTAAATATGTTGTTCACACCAGACCTTATATTGCATTAGCAGTTGGTATTGTTGCAAGGTTTTTAGCTAATCCTAGAGAGAATCTTTTGATGGTTATCAAAATTATTCTGATATATCTTAAGGGTACTGAAGATTATGGATTGTGGTATAATAAAGGAGGAAACTTTGATTTGAATACTTTTACTGATGCTGATTGGGATGGAAGTGTTGATGAAAGAAAGAGCACAAGTGGTGGAGAATTATTTCTTGGTAAGATTTTAAATTCCTGGACAAGCAAGAAACATAATTGCATTTCTGAATCTACAGAAGAAGTAGAGTATGTTGTTGTAGCAGTAAATTGTTCAAACATCATATAGTTCAAATAGTTGTTTTCAGGCATGAAGGTGGAAATCACAGAACCAATTATTATCTACTATGACAACACTAGTGCTATTAACATTTCAAAGAAACCTGTGATGCATACTAAGACTAAACATATTGCAATAAAGTATCATTTTTTGAGAGAATTGGTTTAGGACAAGGAAGTAAGATTGGAATATGTGAATACTAAAGAAAAAATTGCAAACATATTCACAAAACCATTACCTAAGGATGCATTCTTTTATCTTAGAGGAAATCTAAGGGTAATTCCCCTAATTGAGGCTCACTAAAACATAGTTTAGTGATGCATCAACTGAGCTACAGAAAAGACTTAACATGTTGATGCAGATATTTAGAGCTTATTGCATATGAATCAGTATAGATAGGTACATTACAACTTCATTGGATATGTCAGTTGGTGTCTTTGGAATTGGTTTTCAAAGAGGGACATATAATTATATGTCATAATGATTAGTGAAAGAGGGAGAGATTACTGTATGTCATAATGATTAGTGATGGAGGGAGAGATTATTGTATGTCATAAAAATTACTGAGGGAGAGATTACTAATGGAGAGATTGATGACAGAGGGAGAACTTTATCAGAAACAAAGATTAATGTAAGAGGGAGAAATCTGTATTTCAGTGATTGTTAAGACAAAGGGAGTGTTTGGATGAAAATCAGAATGAAGATAATGACATTAATAAAATTTGATGAGAATCTGAATGAAGCTAAGGACATTAATAAAAATTTCATTCTTATGTCTTCTTCTCTATAATTATTTTTATTATGACATGTTGTGTTGTCATCAATGCCAAAGAGGGATATTGTTGATTAAAATTATTCAATTGTGTATTGTCATTGATGTTTACACAAGTATAGTGATGTTTACACAAATGTTTAATCCTATCCAAGCATAGATAGTTCATTCCAAGCACTCTCAAGCATTGCATAGGACCAAAGTGGTTTTCAGTTCTAAACGATTTCACTCGGGCATTACAGTGTTGGTCGGGTGTTGAAGGATTTCAGTGTTGACCGAGTTGAATAGTTAGTGCCAGCTGACTAATAGGTGTTTATATTTTATGGATAATTGGTTATATGCAACCAATAGAAATGAGTTTTATTATTTACTTGGAAGGATATTAAGGGCAACTTGACAAGGCTTATCATATAAATATAAGGTCAAGTTTGGATTGAATATAGAGACAGTGTGTGTGGAAGTGTATAAGTGACATGAAGAGTGAAGGAAAAATCAGATGGGATTCTGATTAAGGACAGAACATAGAGAGTTGCAATAGAATATCTGATCAATGGGGATCAAGTCTTATAAGCCAGAACAGATATTTGAATCAGGAAAGATAGTTTCTTATCAAAATAGGTCAATCCATTGTTACTTTCTAACAATTGTAGCAGTGATCAAAATCTCTTAACAGAGTAGACTTAACAGTCTTTTGTAAATCATCTCACAAGGTGACATTTCTAAATTGAAGTGTTTAAAGACCTCTCACAAGGCCACTCCTTATAGGGTGATTAAATCCTCTAACAGGGTCACACCTAACAATGTGTTATTGTAACCTTTAACATGGTTGGCTCCTAACATGGCTCACTTCAGAAGAGTGAAAAATAGTGACTAGTTGCAATTGGTGGCTTTTCCCATATTGGGTTTCCATGTTAAATCTTGGTGTTATCTGTGTACATTTCATTTTATTTATGGTTTATTTTTTTACAATTAATTACTAAATATAATCACAGTTAATATCTTAAGATTTTCTATGTTAACCGAGTGACTATAGAATATTTGTATTAACCAAGAAATAGTGAAAAATTTGTTTAAGACATCTAAGGGACTTGGATTTGTTTTTGTGGTAACTAATTCACCCCTCCCCTCTCAGTTACTCAACTTGTTTCCAACAGAAAGATTACATTTCCCAATAAAAAGAAAACATATTACATAGATAGGTCAGGACCAAAAATCATAAGGATCTGCATCCAATGAGTAGAATATGAAAAAAGATCCCTCAAGTAGGTCGGCCACAAATGTAACATCATCAATAAATGATTCATTAAGCTTCGTCGATCAGGAAAACCTTTGCGAGATCAAAATACATGAAGATCAGATGGAAACATGAAGAACAGGACAATCTTGCCAAGAATCTGAAAGATCTCAAATGTCAAGAAACCAAATGATGTGTGATCCAAGGAGGGTGACAAGAATGAATCCATGAACACATTGGAAGGATCATAGCCTTCGAGATTATGCACAAAATGATCGTAGAAAGAAATACCACTACTGATCAAACAGAAAGATAAGAAAACAAATATTTTTGGTTGATGCAAGATTGCCAATATCCTTAGAGGATCCTGCATGAAGTTGAGAAAAATAAAGAGATCAGTAGTCCTCAAGAAGAAGAGATAAATAAGGAATATTTTGATGACTCTAATGAGGACCCATATGAAGTTAAGACAATATTGAAGATTCTTGAAGGTGTTAATAATATAAATAAAATGGGTGATGTTTTCTTTTCTAGACCTATGTATGAAAAGTAAGAATAAAATATGATTTGATTACCCATATACTCTAAAAAAACATTGTTCCCTATTATATTTTAAAAAAATTTCTTGACGTTCTATTTGAATATATAAATGAACAATTGACAAATTTATCTGTTGAAGAAGATTTACTTAAGAGTTTGAAGAAAATGTATGACTCCACAAGGGAGAGGTTGAAAAACTACATAAATGAAATGAAAAATTGCATTGGTGCAATCTGATGTAGAGTGGTAGGGTGGTTATTGATTTGATCAAGGTTGCAAAGAAAAGATAGATTTATAAGGGAAATACAAGGTTCCCAAACTCTCCTAAAGACCAAGTACACCAATGGCTCCAAGGGTCCAAAAATCCAACCAAGACTTTATCCAATGCCAAAAATGATCCTAGATACTTCTTTAGGTCTATTACAAATGGTTTCAAAATTTGAAATGGTCAACAACCCCACCCAACACCCTCACCTTCAAATCACTCCTATTAGGCCTAGGCTCTTGTAGCCCAACAGTGACCTAATTTCCCACTTAACTGTAAATTATTCCAAAAAAATTTCTAAACCAGATAGGATTATAAACACCCATTATCCCCTTACATAACATATAAAAAAACTTAGATATTTTTACTTTGGACCAACTATCCCAAAACATGACTATCCTCGGTTTCCCAAGAGGGCTAATTTCATGGTTTTACAAAGGAAGTACCATTTCTATCTGTTTCCACATTATGCCACTTTGTAAAGAGTCTTATAATGGTCCAAAACTAAGGATTATCTCTTTTTTTTTTCAAAATCAAGTTTCCCTATGGGGTTTGTACCATACCCTCACCAAAATGCTCCAAAACTAGGGCATTCTCAAAAAGGACTCAAAACTTGGTTCCAGGATCCCTCCTTTAGGATTCACCACTTATTTGACATGTACTTTTTCTTTTTCACACAAAAACAATTCCCTCCTTAAGTCAGATATTCTACTGCTACACTTATGGCATCATTTTCAATGCATTTTCATGCACCCAAGCACTCCAACTTGCCCAAATGGATGATAAGCTAAATTATCTATCTTATTCATAAATTAGTATGCATAAATACATATGGTACAGTTAGAAATCTGTCCCCAAGCCACAGTTAGAATAGAAAGGGGATGGTTACACCATTTTGCTTAAGGAAAACAATGTGAAAAGTGACTATCTACAACACTTATGCTATGTGACTAAAGATTCAATACAAAACTTCCTTACTTTGGATAAAAAAAACTTCAAATACATCCCTTAATGTATATCAATGATCAAAACATGAAATAAATACAATAAGAAACTCAAAATACGCAAGAAACTATTAATCTTATTACATTTTTAGAATGTTGTCTATACAAATGCTTCCCCAGTCCATACTTATCCTTTCCCAATCATTCTTGGTAGTTTATAATGTATTTTCTAACTTCTAAAACCAATCCCAAGTGGTTGGAAGTGATTAGAATATGTTTTAAACTCCTAAATTCTAATTCCCACCAAAATACAACTAGTCGTTAATATTCAAAAATTTAAATAATTAAGTTGTGTTTTATTGTTTAAACTTATTTAATACTTCATGGATTAAATTCCTAATTAATTATAGGACCTAATTAACCCCATCTAATCAAATTAGATCCCATTTGGCACTATTGGCCACCCTTACATCAAATTTGGTCCTATGGTCCTTACCAGGACCATGAGGACATTTTACATTTTTATTGCATTGTTCATTACAAATTTCCATTAAAGGCTTAAGGACATCCCAATTCACATTTAGGGATTCTTTAGATCCTCTTCCTTCATTAGTCTTTAAGTGACCCCCTGGTAGTCTTTCAAGCCTTAGGTGCTCCTGCACCATACTCCCAGTCAGATAAAGAATCCAAGTCCCATGGATTCTTCTTCCTTGTCTTCAAATTCTTTGGTACTTTTTGCTTGTACCCTACAAAATAAATGTTTCCTTTCTTTGGTGGCTTCTTGCACCTGCTCCCAATCCATTTGTACTCTTTCTAAGTACCCAAACCTTCATTATGCACCTCCATGTCTTCATGGTTCACTTCAACATAATCATCAACATAGAACCCATGCAAACCTACAACAAAGGGTTAAGAAAAATAAATACCTCTTCTTCATCCATCAAAGTATCCCTTTGGTTCACCATAGGAACCATATCATCTTCTGGTTCACCAACTTCCTCTTGCAAGATATCCATAGGTGGAGAAACATTTTCCATCCTTAGAGCCTCCTCGTGGCTCTCATCTACAATCAAATTTTATTTCTTGAAGTCTGATCCTTCTTGTGCCTCCAAAGTACCTCCATGATTTTTCCACTCTTCCATGATGGCTGAAAATGCTTCCCATAAATCAAGTTCCTCTCTTGCACCTTTTGCTACCTCTTCCATATGCCATTTTCCTTGGCATGCCAACTCATTCTTAGCCTCCTCCTATAAGACCAAATCATATTTCACGATCTCAACCACTTCCTCATGCCATTCTCCTTGGCATCCAAAATCTTCACTCAAGGATACATTATAATCCTCTATACTCTCTGACACATCCAAAGGACATTCCATTGTCCCAAGAAAAATCTCTTTTGCATTCTCAAGCCCTTCAAGACTTGATTCTTTGGTGTTCTCACCAGCATCTTCTTCCTCACCATTGTTTCCAACCTCTTGAAAATTTTCAGCAGTACGTTCTTCATTTTCCTCTTCAACATCTTCTTCTTTCTCTAGGAGTGCATAAATTTCCTTCAACCTCCTCTCCTTTACCTCTAATACTCTTTCCATTCCTCTTATTTCTTCTAGAATCTTCCTTTCCTCTTCTCTTTTTCTTCTCTTTCCTTCATCTCTTTTCTTCTTATCATCCAAGTATTCCTTCAACAACTTGGCCAATTCTCTTTCACTCCTTGTCATGGCTATCTCTTCTCACCAATTTAGGATTCTTCTAATGTAGGGTCACCACTTTGGAACACTCTTAGAGGATGGTTCAACTCCAAGCATCAACAAAGGACTCTAAATCTTCCAAACCCTAGATGTTTCTCAACTTCTTTACCTAGGATTCTCCTAGGCTCTGATACCACTTGATGCAGAGTGGTAGGGTGGTTATTGATTTGATCAAGGTTGCAAAGAAAAGATAGATTTATAAGGGAAATACAAGGTTCCCAAACTCTCCTAAAGACCAAGTACACCAAAGGCTCCAAGGGTCCCAAAATCCAACCAAGACTCTACCCAATTCCAAAAATGGTCCCAATTACTTATTTAGGTATATTATAAATGGTTTCAAAAGGTTATATGGTCAGAAACCCCACCCAACACTCAACCTTCAAATCACTCCTATTAGACCTAGGCTCTTATATCCCAACAATGACCTAATTGCCCACTTAACTCCAAATTATTCCAAAAAAATTTATGAACCAAATAGGGTTCCAAACACCCATTATCCCCTTACACAACATATCAAAAAATTAGATATTTTTACTTTGGACCAAATTTCGCAAAACATGACTATCCTCGGTTTCTTAAGAGGGCTAATTGCACGGTTTTACAAAGTAAGTTCCATTTCTATATGTTTCCCCATTATGCCACTTGGTATAGAGTCTTATGATGGTCCAAAACTAAGGATTATCTAATTATTTTTTCAAAATCAAGTTACCCTATAGGGTTTCTACCATACCCTCACCAAAATGCTCCAAAAACTATGGCCTTCTCAAAAAGGACTCAAAACTTGGTTCCAGAACCCCTCCTTTAGGATTCACCACTTATTTGACATGTAATTTTTTCTATTTCACACAAAAACATGCCCTCCTTAATTTAGATCTTTTGCTGGTATACTTATGGCATCATTTTCAGTGCATTTTTATGCATCCAAGCACTCCAACTTGCCCAAATGGATGATCACCTGCATTCTCTGTCTTATTCCTAAATTATTATGAATAAATACATATATTACATGTCATAAATCCATCCTCAATTCACAGTTAGAATAGAAACGGGATGGTTGCACCATTTTGCTTAAGGAAAACAATGTGAAAAGTGACTATCTACAACACTTACGCTATGTGACTGAAAATTCAATGCAAAAATTCCTTAAATTGGATAAAAAAAACTTCAAATACATCCCTTAATTCATAGAAATGATCAAAACATGAACGAAAATACAATAAGAACCTCAAAATATGCAAGAAACTATGAATCTTATTGCATTTTCAGAATGTTGTTCGTACAAATGCTTTCCCAGTCCATACTTCTCCTTTCCCAATCATTCATGGGAGTTTATAATATAGTTTCTTACTTCCATGACTGATCCCAAGTGGTTGTAAGTTATTAAAATATGTTTTAAACTCATAAATGCTAATTCCCACCAAAACACAACTAGTCGTTAATATTCAAAAATTTGAATTATAAACTTGTATTTTATTGTTTAAACTTATTTAATACTTCATGGATTAAGTTACTAATTAGTTCTAGGACCTAATTAACCCCATATAATAAAATTAGATCTCATTTGGCACTATTTTCCACCCTTACATCAAATTTGGTCTAATGGTCCTTACCAGGACCATTAGGACATTTTAAATTTTTATTGCATTGTTCATTACAAATTTCCATTAAAGGCTTAAGGACATCCCAATTCACATTTAGGGATGCTTTAGATCCTTTGTCTTCATTAGGTCTCCAAGTGACCCCCCTGGTAGCCTTCCAAGCCTTAGGTTCTCCTACACCACAATGGAAAGCATGTATAGCTGCCGTCTTTGATGCCCTACTACCACTAAGAAGCACAAAGGGGATAATGACTCCGTTGAGTCAAAGTTGAACAATCTAGTAGTAACATTTGACATGTTTGTTGATAAGAATGGTGCATAGAGAAAAAAAGATAAATACACTTAAATTTGAGTTGATAAAGCTAAAGATTAGTAGATATGCCTTCACCACAAACTTCTAGAAAGTCAAATAAATTGTTGAAGAAAAATTGGAGCATTATGTGAAGTTGTTGGAAGAAGTAGAAAAAGAAGAATTATGTTTATAAAAACCAAACAATTTATTCAATGCTTTTGAATTTATAGTGCAGTGCAACACTCTGGGCTTAGTGTCTCTAACTTCTATCCATCAATGGAATGCCCATCATCCTGAACTAGAGGAAAAGTATAAGGAGATATTTCCTTAAGAGGTAATTGAAAGTTTGCATTTTACAATTTTGGTATCTTTTTTATACCCATTGTCCTTGATGGAAAAGGGGGTGAACCATGCAGAAAGGGAGAATAATGGAGAAAGGGAATATAAAAGAGAAGAAAGAACATACTTAGGGGGGGTTTAAGTGAGTTTAATTGCTTATACAAAAAAAATTTATTTTGAAAAAAATTTGGTTTATGTATGTAGAGATCAATGACAAAGGGGAATAATTTTGGATATGTTGTAATTGACAGAGAATTTTGTTGTTTCTATATCGGTTTTCAATGATGTCAACACACATTTTTTGACTTGTTCTGCTATGACTTTTGGACACTCAGTGATACAATTAACAATGTTTTTATTCACATTTCTTTGCATAGATATTTATGGATATGCGCTTTTTATAGTGTGCATTGGTACTACATGTGTACCTATATTCAAGTGTTCATGAGTTTTGGTGCTTCAATCACTTTACAATTTTGGTGTAGTAACTTAGTTTATCAGTTGCTATGTTCCTCCGGAACAAGACAAATTATTAGTATTTCCCCACTTCATCACATGGATGTTTTTATACTATAAGTTTGGTATAGGATTAAGGTTTGAGTGAAATGTGTAATCTCATGAGGACATCAATATTGATAGTACTTTGTATGACTTATGGAATGAAACATGAAGTATATTTTGGATGAAACATGTAATGAATTATTGTAGCTGACTACTTAGTGCTTGGGCTTGGACAACACAATATATAGTTTGAAATTATGTATATATGATTATTGTATCTTCATTTTATACACAGATAGAAGAAAATGACATATGTGAATGTGATTGGTATGTGAATCTATGAAAGGATATCAAGGTTGTGAAAATTAGTAAAGGACAAATGAAGTGTGTCAAGTCTATGTTTTGAACTTCAAAGGAACTAATTAATACATACATCAAACACAATTGTTATAGTTTATTTTGTAATCTCTTTTGGTAGTGATCCCTCTTAAAGTGAGTCATGTAGTGAGAATTGTAATATTCTATAACTAGTACAATATTGAGAGCTAACCCTCTCTTTGGTTTTCCCATTTGGGTTTCCTATGATAAAAATCTGGTGTTATCTTGTGCTTATTTTGTTTATGTTTAAGTTGTTCATTTGGTTTCTACTTCAAGGACTGAAAAGTGTAACTTGTGGTTCAAAATTAAAAGGTTTAGAGAATGTTAATTCACTCCCCCCCCCACTCTCTCAGTATTTTGGTTGTTCAAAAAAATCTGCATGACTATGCAATTCAATCCAAGACAATGAAACTACTCAACATGGGACAATCATAGAAAAAGCATGAAATAATTAGGTAACCAAGTTTATTCTCATGCAAGGGTAACCATTCACATTATATAGACCAAATATACAACCCAACCATATGATTTTTCCAAATAACTCCAATCTCTCAATAAGTACAAGAGAGCCATCCAAATAAAGAAACACCATCCCAAGGGTGACTACCCACAACTACATAGGGTATGGAGGAAGAGTCTAGAAATGAGAGTGTCATTGCATAGCCCAAGAATATCTAATGCAGAGCCAAGAAATACTCTTGTGAATACAAGGATAAATTTATAGATATGTTATGCCTTATACCAATGCATCCTTAGTCTATGAGAGCACTATACACATGCATGAGGAATCTCTTGCTGCATATACCAAGTCTTCTCCAATGTGTCCTTAGCCTATAAGAGAAACGTAGGAACACAAAAGGAATTCACTTATTATCTCTTCATTATTTTTTACCCTAATAATTTTAAAGTATATTATCTCTTGAGTCAACCAACTCTCTAATGGCTTACCCATTGGGAGTCGCTCCCTAATTCTGGCTTTACACCCATCCCAAGATCAATCCAATGAAAAAAAATTCATATTTCAAAACAATCATATACCACATAACTTTCCTTTTCTCATTCAATATTGTTGGCATTATCCTTGGCAATACAATCCATTGGTTTATGTAACCAAGATTTTGGGTCCACTTGGATCCTACATTCATCACATGTGCTATTACAAGATAATTATGTATTCATAAAAAATAAATTAACCATTATTATAATATAACACATATCCCTAATTTCATTCACAATATCATTCCCATGTGAAAATTGCCCAAAAATGGGTGCTATCAAACCCTCCAAGCCAAAATCATCAAAAATTCAAACTTAAGAAATTCAAAATCTAAAGAAACCCATTTATTTCCTAAACATTCCCATCACAAAAATTCATTCATTTAATCCATTAACTCACCCAATCAAATTCTAATAGAAAAAACACTCTAAAATCCCTAATTTTCTCATAAAATTAGTGAAAACATACAAATCTCCATTAAATCTCTTCAAACAAGTTTACAATAGGATTAAATACATATCCAACCATTCACAAGAAATGAAATTGAAATCCAAACAAGATTTGGGAAGAAATCAAAGAACTTACCTTAATAAGCATAATACCATGAAATAATGGTAAGTTGAGAAATCCTCTAGCAAACCAGGCAAAATTTCAAAGAAAAGGCTATGTCAACATGAGAAATGTAATAATAAAATTAAAAAAATAATTTATTCCCCCAAAATCTAATCTCCAAGCCAAGTTTGAATTTTCAAGAAGGGTTTTTTTTAGAAACTTGTGATTTTTTTGGAAAAGCTCAAAGATAGATAAAATAAAACATGAACTTTTTAGTTATAAAATAACTTTTTTATAGAAACAATAAAATATGCTATCTCACTTAAGTTAAATCTCAAAATCAAACCTCTTGAAATTAAAATCCAAAATAACTAATAAAAATCTCAATTTACTTATAATATCAAAATAATTCTTATTGGCAATAATAATAATAATGATATGATAACGAACAGTGACACCAACTATTAAACATATATGTTATTTTTCTCATGCACTGACTGCTAACTATTATGGACAAGGAGAATAAATAAACATACAACACTAATCTCAACACATTTTTAAAGTAGCTAGATGTTTCCATGCAACAACCGACGGCTAGGCATACGAAACATGGTGATTGTTGCATAGGAAAGACAATTAGGACAAAGGACATGATCGACCATATGATTAAATCCCAGTTAACCACTATCAAGGGTATTATAGGAATTCTCAAACCTATGTAGCCAGGAAGTGTCAATTCCTAGTACCTTCCATCACTCAAATACCACATGTAAATTATACCAAATCATATATACATAAATAGCCAAAGCACATACATCATCATCATCAAATAAAAGTAATGAGTGAAAGGGAACTTTAGCTCATTCTATGAATGTTACAAAATTGTTCCTTCTCAAATAAAGATCATCTATCTAATTTATTAAATATCATTAATTAATATTTAATATCATTTACATTGTTAAACATCACTAATCATCATGTAGCTTCACAAATATAATCTCATCTAAGCTCTAATGTTAAACATCATCAAGCATCATCAACCAATACAATATTTATCATTAACATTTATTACTAACACCAACATCATTTAATCGTCAATAGTAACATAAAATCTCATCAAAGATCATTAATTACCACCAATTATCAATAATCATCATAAAATAATGTAAGAAATCATTTAAAAACAATACAGAACATACAATAGATCCATGAACCAAATAAGTAATAATAGATGATCAACCAGGACATATCACATCAGATCATTAGCTCCATATCAACACTCATCATCAAATCATCAATAATGTCATAAGACCATAAAACCATCTATGCAAGTAAATGTAACCAAACATCATGGTATATTTATTATACACATATATACTCATCACTAGAATCCCAAGTAAAATTCACTATCTACACTAGTAGTGGCATCATATAAATAGATGAATATAACCATAGCCAACACACCACAATAATACCAACACCAAAGAATAACCCGAGAGTAGTCGTATGATAACCATATACCTGAGAGTGGCACTACAATATAAGATGCACAAACTCCACACATTACAAAATATAAAAATGGAGAAATCCTTCTCGGTAAAAGCCATTAAAAATTATTTTTATATTATAGAAACTTACAATATTATTGAACAAATATAGATAGGAAATGGGGATATCATTTCTTCTCACTTCCAAATACACAACAATGCATATCATTCATAATGATAGAATTCATTGTAAATCCCCAAATTGTATTACTTCTCATTAAGAGAAAAAATCCTTAAATATAGGAGTAGATTAATAATGGCCTATTAAAAACTACCATTTATAAACAATAAATGATGCCAAAATTCTCAATATAAAATTTATTTGTATTATTATAAATAAAACATGGAAAATTCTAGAGAACTCCATTAATTTTTCTTCATTCCTTATTTCGTCACCCTCTAAAACTAAGAAAAAAGTATCCTTATGTACAAATCCAAAAATTGACTTTGTTTGAAGATTTCTAGCAAAATTCAAAATTACCTTTTTGATATTTTTTAACAAAAATTGAAATTTAACTTTTTGAAAATTTTAGAAGTTTTGTTTTGCAGCGATTTCTCATGCTTATTCACGTGGCTTATGTAAGTGATGAATTATTTGAAACTAACTAAAGAAACACTAATTTTCAATTTACTAAAGTAATTACATAAAAAAAATTAAAATTAATTTAAAAACTCAAATTGGAAAAATCACAATCTTTGTTTAATCAAACTCCTGACTCAAATACTATGGCCTCCAAATGCCCTATATTCCAATCCCAATCTTTGTTTAATCAAACTCCTGACTCAAATAATATGGCCTCCAAATGCACTATATCATTATCCTCTAGAAAAGTAGCCACTCACAAAAAAATTTCCAAAAACAACACTAACACATTTGGGTTATTTGAAAATTCAAATAACCCAAACGTGTTATGCCTCAAAAAATTCAAGCCATAACATATACATAGTTTTTTAAATAAAGTCGTGAGCATGGGTTTTAAACTAAACTCAAAAGTGTGGTTTTGTAAATAAAGTCACGAGGATTGTTTTATAAATAAAGTCATGCACACAATTTTTCAATAAATTCGCAAGCATAATTTTATAAATAAAATTGCAAGAGTGGTTTTTGTTGTAAATGTGATTGATGTTTTCATTGATGTCAACATATCTTACCTTGTTCATGGGGTTTTAGTTTCTGGTTCTAGTTGTCTATTTACCAAAAGGTGTACTGAGTTTGTCTTGGTACCATTTATGTTGATATGCATTGAGTCTTCTTCCTTTGGGTCCGAACCAATCTAGTTATTGGTTGATGTGTCTCAGAGTGACTATTTACATTGTAACATATGTTTACCTGTTCATCAGCTCTAATGGTCATGGAGGATGTGCAGCATATTTTTTTGTGTGAGGAAGATTGTGTGGTCCACATTTCATTCCTTACTACCGCGGGAATGATCTGGTATGCCCTATTTCAAATTGTATTATGCCGACATGAAAGATCTTTTTTGGCATGCATAAGTATTTAAAGAAGATGATCTTGTAAGGATCTAGACACGATTGGATGTGAGCATACAAAGAAGGAACATAAATTTGTATACTCTTTCCTTTGTGCAATCGTGTGTTATTGAACATAGTATTATGTTGTGTTCAGTGTTTAAGTGGTGGATTTATTCTTATCATTATTTTATTAGCAGTTAGCCAATCTTTGTAGGCATTTACCTTTCCATTGGAAGTTAGCCAGTTTATGTAGGTGGTGAGCTTCCCATTGGAAGTGATTTGTTTCTCTTGGCTATGATAGCCTTATCGTATTCAAGGGTAGTTAGCCTAATTGACAGTGAGCCTACCAGTCGTGATCCTACCGGCGTTGAGCCTACTAGAAGTGAGTCATACCTGCAGTGAGAATTTTCAAAAATAACCTTAATCAGTGTTCTTATTCATGATATTTATTTTCTCTATGGTTTTTCTCATCTTGGGTTTCCACTTAAATTTAAATGTTCATTGTGCAATGTTAATTTGTGTTGTTTGTGTTTCTAATGCTTAATCTATTTTACTGGTTAGATTTTATTTGAAGAAAAAATGTTGAATGATTAATTCACCCTCCCCCCTCTCATTTAGTCATCTTTTTCAACAATTGGTATCAAAGATTTTGTTCCTCTGTATAGAGATTAACTGCTTGAGGAAGATTTGATGGTGCACAAAATGAACATACCTATGTTTGATGGATATGATTACAATACCTAGAAGGAACATATGAGGAGTTACATAATTTCATTAAGTTGCAACACTTGGAAAGCTATGGAGAATAGGTATGTTGCACTAAAAAATGTGACTGGTCCATATACTCCCGATGAAGTTACAACTTGCGAAGAAAATGAGAAGGCATGATTTGCTATTTTTAGTGCTTTATCAAAAACTAAGCTTTCAAAAGTTATTTCTTTGAAAACTGGTTATGAAGTTTGGAAAAAGATGAAAGAACTCTATGAAGGAAATGCTAGAGTTAAATAATCAAAGAATTTATTTTCTAAGCGTATGTATGAGAACTTGAAAATGGATGAAAATGAAAATATAAAGAGTTATTTTCACAAGATTGACAATGTAGTTAATGAGGTCAGAAATCAAGGAGGTACCCTAACGGACAAAGACATTACAGACAAGATTCAGATGACCTTACCAAAGAGTTACAATGATAAGTTTTTTTTCTATTGAGAAGTGTACGATCTGAAGACCTTTATTCAAGAGCAGTTTTTTGGCACCTTGACCACATTTGAAATGAGGAAGTTTAGAAAGAACAAAGATAAATCTGAGATATCTTTTAAAGCCACAAAAATAGAAGAAGATATGGAATATGATTAAATTTCAGATAAACTACAAGCAAATTTTACAAGAAAACTAAACAAATATACTAGAAAGTACAAAGGTATGTTACCCCTTAAATTCTTTAGATGTGGAAAGATTGGTCATATTGCTACTAGGTGTCTATAAAAAGGAACAAAATAAAAGTTTAAAAGGTTTAACGAGAAATATTAAAATGTCAATGAGAATTCTAGTATATATGATGATGAATCAAAAGATAAGGATTGTTGGTTCTTGGCTGAGGAAGATTAACCTAAATTTGATATTTCTAATATTTTTCCAAGATCTAATGAACTTATTGATTTATATGTTAGAATAAATAAAGGTGAATGGTTGATTGATAATGGTTGTTCACATCACATGATTAGTGACAAAATTTTGTAAAACTTGAGAAGTATGAAGGTGGAACATATTGCTTTGGTGACAATAAAAAGACATATACTATTGGAATTGGTTCTATTAATTATTATTGGAATCATAACACTAACAATGTTTATTATGTGAAGGGTTTATATCATAATCTATTTAGTGTTGGTCATATGTGCGAGAATTTCTATTATTGGCATTATGATGAAGGTGATCGAGTCCAAGATGTGTGCAGTAAGTTTTGGTGTTGTCATTGTTGGAAATAAAGTGTATTTAGCAAGTCAGATCAGGTAAACAAATGGCGAAGGTGATTGCAAAAGGATTTATCTAAGTATCTAGTGTATTGGTGATAATACTTGAACAATATTCATAAATTCAATGAGCGATAATAATATTGAATGTTTAGATGGTGTGATCAGACAAGAAGTATCTACAAAGTCATGTTTATCAACCTCTATGATTGCTTAAGAAGATTTAACATACAGGCAGAGATTTGAGGCAAACACAAGTGATATCAACAAGATCAGTGAACAATCAAATGGTCTATTCAAATTGGTTAAATCAAGGTTGCGGTCAATTATTTGTCAATGTTCAATTTATTTTTGAATTGTATTTTTGAGGGTCGATGTTGAACATTACAATTTCCTATGTTTGCATGATCGCTTATGTAATTTGAATGGATTTTTGGAACCAACTTGTAAATTGTTTTAGGGTTTGTGATAAACTTGAAAAAGTATATAAAATGATGAAAAATTGTTACATTAGTGTTGTTAATGTGTGGTGTGGTGATTGCAATTGGTGAAGGAGAAGGGAAGAAGTGTGTCAAAGGTTTTAGAGTGATCAGAGTAGCGCATTTGAGAAGAACATTGGATCTATCAAGTAGAAAGTGTTACTTTCAGATCACTTATTTGAGTTTTCTACTCAAGGAAAGTTCTAACAGGCTCATGACCAAAATCCTTTAACAAGGTTACTCCTAATAGGGTATGCAAGATCCTAACAAGTATGAAGACTAAATTATTTAACAGGGTGACTCTCAGAAGGAGTATTAAGTATCTTAACATATTAGTTCTTAATGGGACTGTTGTAATAATCTTTAACTGGGTTATAGATACTCTTAATTAGGTATACCCTTAACAAGGTAATTTAAAGATCCTAACAGGGAAAATCTTATTGCTGCAATAGTGAGATTTTGTGGATACTAATCCCCACCATGGTTTTTCCCTCTAACAAGGGTATCCATGCAAACATATTGGTGTCCTTGTGTTATAGTTGTGGATGCATGTTTTACTTTTCTTCTACATTACATTTACCTTTACAAGTTAGTTTATTTGAAAGCTTATAAAAAGATATTGTAGATATGTGGTTGCACTGATTCAAACCCCCCCTCCCTCCCTCTCAGTGCCTTATAAGACTAACAATTGGTATCATAGGCAAGTTCCTGTGAAGAAGCCTAATAGCTTGGGGAGGATCCTTAAGGAAGATCAGGAGGGTTTAAGATATCAAAGGAAACTTGAGAAGAAAATTGCAAATTGTGAGAAATTCATTGAAAGACAGAAAGAACAATCTTGCGGTCAAGAGAAAAGAGACATGAACTTGTTGAGAAACTTGAATAACTGTCTTAATGCAACCAAAGAAAGAGGGTCCAAGAAAATAAACAATCCAACCTTGCAATAAGAGTTACACACTAGAAACTCAAATATTTCAAGAAGAAAATACACAGATATAGAGTATGGAACTGATGGTGGAGGATATTAGGTTCTTTGGCATCCTGATCAACCAAAAATATATTTTCTTTGGTTTAGTAGCTTGTCGGAGGCTGCTCGATAAGTTCTTTCATTCGCTTAGTTGAAGACTTGTTTGTTCTCTGCTCAGACTCAATTACTTGTTTTTGTCTTGCTTTACTGATGGGTCTCAGTATTTGTTTGGCTACTTGGTGGCTTCACCGACTAGTCTCTATGCTCAGTTGGCTTTCTTACTGAGTTTATATTTTGATATTGGATCTTCTAGCCGACTTCTACATTTAATTTCCATAGAATAATTAATGTTGGGATCTCTCATTGGGACGTGTGTGGACCTAAATCTGGGTCTTTGTTGTTTCCTACGTTGGATCTTTAGGATCTGAGTGCCAACCTCTTTGGTGGACTCTTGTATATATTTAGTTTTATGTTCTTAGATTAGGGGGGCAATTTTGGTATCATTTTTTAGAATAGAAGATAGTGTTAGCACATTTAGATCGCAGGTCTGTGACCTCTCATGTATGAATATTATTCTGTAAACATATGAATGTATATGGCTGAAACTAAGAAGTTCATGTATCCCAACATGTAGTAAGTTTTCTCAAATAATAGAAAGTTTCATTTTTTCTTCTCTCCCTTTCTGTGTTGTTGCTTCTAAGTTGTTCTGTGAGGAGGTTTAGATACCTAGGAGTACCTTGGGCCCCTATTGTCCATACCCTCCTTGTGTTAGATGGTATTAGAGTGAAGGTGAGATCTAGGTTCCTTCTTGTAATCCCTAACCCTGGTTGGTTGATATTTTGTGGGGTAGCAGATTTTGATCTAACCTACAATTATAGAGGGTTTCAAGATGGTTCATGGGAGAGGAAATGCAGATCTAGGTCTAGATGATATGCTAAGATAGATTGCTACAAGATTGAAAGTTGTTGAGACAACCCAGCATAGAGGAAGATATCTTGAGGATGTTAGTGATGATGAAGTTGAAGAAGTGCAAGGAGAAGTTGCACCTACACCTGTGATGGATGAGGAAGAAGAAATATTCATCAGAGCTTTGACAAGTTTGAATTCCACACCTCAGTTTAATCCTCCTGAGTATAGTGGACATCTGGATTCTGATGAATTGATAGACTAGATAACCAAGATGGAGAAACACTTTGAGTGTGAGAATGTATCAGAGGAGAAGAAAGTAAATATTGCAAGCACAAATTTGAAGGTTCATGCATCCTTGTGGTGGGAGTATCTGCAATTGGATCAAAAGAAGAAAGGTAAAGACAAGATCAAGGTATGGGATAAGATGATAAACAAATTGAAAGGCAAGTTTCTACCTTGTGATTACTAGATTAACCTAGCTAGGAGAATGAAAAGTTTGAAGAAGAAAGATAGCTCTGTAAAAGATTACAATGAGGAACTTTACAGATTAGACATCAGATCTAGACATGTTGAAGATGAAGTGGAAAGAATAGCAAGGTATCTAAATGGATTAATAATTTCTATACAAGATGAGATCATCTTAGTAAAGATGGAGAGTATTGAAGAGGCATATTAGTTTTCCCTAAAAGATGAGGAGAAATTGAACAAAAGATATGAACAAAGGCAAAGAGGAAGAGGTGGTAGATTCCCTACAGGAAGAGGTAGATCTCATGGTGAAAGCAATAGATCTAAACCAGACAAGAAAAATCTAGACACATATCAAGACAAAGGCAAGACCGAATGGAAAGGTGGAAGTTCATTTCAAGGTAGAGGAAACTACTCCTGAGGTGGATATAAAAAAAGAGGGTTCCAAGGAACTTGTTACAATTGTGGTGAAGAAGAGAATAGATCCTTTGACTGTAGACATGGAAGAAAGAAATTCAGTAGTAGAATCAATGCTTTGGTGCAAGAGGAGTCACCGAATGAACCTAAGAAGGAATGAAATCTAATGATCAAAAGAATACTTTGGAGTGAGAAATATAAACAAGATCTTTTATGGAAAAGTTTTTTCAAGACCAGATGCAGAGTTGCAGACAAAGTTTGGAAGGTAATTGTTGATAGTTGAAGCTCGAATAATCTGGCATCTAAGGAGATGATCACAAAGTTATATTTGGAAAGAATGAAGCACCTAAAGCCCTATCAAATTTCATGGATCAAGGATGAGCATACATTAATGGTGAGTGAACAATGTTTTGTGAATCTGAAAATTGGAAACTATTATGATAAAGTGTTGTGTGATATTATGCCTATGGATTTTTTTCATATTTTTTTGGGTATGTTGGAAAGATTGCTACAATGTAGACAATTGTTATTTTGTCATTGATGTCAAACCTTTTCTGGTGAGACTATTTTTGTATGTTAGAGTACCATATCTATTGATTAATGAGGATTTGAAGAATAGGGTAACAAGAAGACTAAGGAAATGGTTGAGTTATGAGTATACATCAGGGTACTTGATCATTTGGCACTTTGGCAAAGTGATATGTTGTTTATCTTTTACTGACAGTTCATTGGAAGGTCGATGCTGAGCAAAGCAAAGTCAATGTCAAGCAAAGCGGAAGGTGATGCCAAGAAAAGCAAAGATGATGTCGAGTACCAGTGAAATGCCGAGGGAGATAGAGGAAGCCGAGAAGAAGTATTTTATTAATTGATGAGATTTGAGATCTATGGCCGACATAGTTGATTTTATTGGGATATGCATTGTTAATTAAGATTGGTCCACACTCATTTAACGCACAGGAAATCGTTATTAATGCATGGATTCAATGTTTAATTAATGACTGTATTGGAGAAGTAAATTAAATGTAATGATGAAAAGATCCTTTGGATCTTACCTAACCTAAGATCTATGATCTTGATTAAGTGGCAAAAGATTTATCTGACCTAGATGAAGAGGTATAATATAACCTACTATGGTTATTGTTATCGCATCTGAGTGTAAGGAGAAGTTGAATGAAAAAGTATTGCATGGTTAATTGACTGATTGGAAAAACCTAGCAGAGAAGGCTGAGCAGAGAAGTGGAGAGATTGCTTGATGAATTTGCAAGCAGATCTGAAGTTTGAGATAAAAATGGAGGCTACTCAGTGAATTAGCATTAGAGATGAAATTGGATCTCGATTTGCAAAGTAATTTGTATGTATTAGATCACACCTACTTATTACTTTCTAACCATTGTATCAGTTCAAATCCTTTAACTAGGTTGACCTAACAGTCATTGTATAAATCCTTTGAACAAGGTGACATTCAGATTGGAATGTTCTAAGTCCTCTAACAAGGCCACTCCTAACAAGGTGATTAAATCCTTTAACCAGGTCACATTTGACAGTGTGTTTTGTAACCTTTAACAAGGTTGGCTCCTAACAGGGCATCACTTCAGAAAAGTGAAATTTTGGTAGCATGTTACTAGTGGTTTTTCCCATATTGGGTTTCCACATTAAATCATGGTGTCAAAATGTGTGAATGTTTATATTGTGTTTTACTATTAAGTTTCTGTAAGCTTATTTCATTAGTACAGTAAATTGCACACTTTTGTTGTTTATTGTTGTCGAGCAGATCTGAGTTGTTGAAGTGGTATAAAGTTTTATGGGCACATCTGGACCTAAGGATAACTGATTCACCCCCCTCCCCATCTTAGTTATTATAAATTCATTCTAACAATTGGTATCAGAGCACTTGTTATCTTGAAAAATTTTGAAGGTAATTGGAGATAAAGATCAAGATGTATAAAAGGGATGGACCGGAGATTAACAAGGAAAACTTTCCTGCATGGAAAAGTTTGATGAAACTTCACTTGGCTGGTATTGGTGATTCTACTAAATGACATATTGAAACAGAATATGTAGCCCCTACTGGAGTTCTAAATGTTGCACAATTAAGAGAAAAGCATGAACATAATCAAGCAATGCTGGAACTTGCATCATCTCTGAACTATCATGAAGTTGAGGACATTAAGGATTGTACAAGCGCAAAGTAGATGTGGGATGCTCTTCAAACCATCTATGGAGGTGATACGAATGTACTAAGAGCCAAATCTGAAATCTTGAGAGGTAAGTTTGATGATTTAAAAATGCAAGAAGGAGAAAATATAGTGCAATATTA
>MU228452.1:2036461-2059503 GCA_018584345.1 Thuja plicata
ACTTTGAGGAAGATACTTATAGCAAGTCAAAGGTGACACGCTAAGTGTGAATGATACAAAAAGATAAGAAAGATGTACAGAGCAGATTATCAGAGTTGGTTCATTCATCAAGAGTCTATGTGAAGAAAAAGTGAAAGATTGAAATACACTGGAACTGATCAAGACAATAGGTCTACTCTATATTTCATCATTAGATATAGTGCATATTTTTTATATAGAAGGTTGTAGCCTTCACCATCAAGCAGTGAGCTTTTGGATAGTGAGTCTACCACCCCTAACAGGGTTATTTGTAAAAGACTCCTAACAGGGTCTGACCTTTAACCAGTTCACTATACTTATTGCATTGTAAATCACAACTCCTAATAGGGTTGAGATATCTTCTAACAGGGATTACTATAAACAAGTATAGTTCATTGTGGGTGCTAATTCCCACCGGGGTTTTTACCATTTGGTTTCCCCGTAATCAAATTGTGTGTTGTGTACTGTGTTATCTGATTAAGCATTTACTTTGTTGTATCCTGAAGTTAAAGAAGTAAAGTTACGTATAACTGATTCACCCCCCCCTCTCAGTTATCCTTTGGGACTATTCTAATAGATATTATGATATTTAGTAAGGCTAGAGAAGAGCATTTGATGCATATAAGATAAGTGTTGTAGAGATTGAAAGAATAAAACTTGTTGATTAATTTGAAAATGTGTTCCTTCATGAAAGAAGAACTTGTGTATTTAGGTTTTGTGATTTCAAATGATGGTTTGAAGATGGATCCTGAGAAATTTGAAGCTATATTTAGTTATCCTACACCTGAGAATGTCAGTGAGGTAAGCTCATTTCATGGATTGGCAAGTTTTTATGGAAAATTCAATAAAAATATCAGTTCTATTTGTAATGATATGACTGAGACAATGAGGGGAGACAAAAGAGAATTAAAATGAACACATGAGCTGATAAGAGTTTTGAGACTTTGAAACAAAAGCTTGTTGAATTGCCTGTTTTAGCCTTACCCAATTTCAATAAGGTATTTCAAGTTGAATGTAATGCAAGTGGAAGTGCAATAGGAGCTGTGTTGACTCAAGAAGGTAAACATGTTTCTTTATTTAGTTAAAATTTGAATGGTGCTAAAAGGAAATATTATGTACATGATCAAGAATTCTATGCTATTGATCAAGATCTAAAGAAATGGAGACGTTATTTGATGCCAAGTGAATTTGTGTTTTATACTGATCATAAGGATTTACAATATTTGGGTAGTCAGAATAAGTTGAATCAGAGACATATGAAATGGGTAGAGTATTTGTAGAGTTTCACATTTGTGATAAAGCATAAGAGTGGAATTTCTAACCGAGTTGCAGATGCATTAAGTAGAAGAAGATCTTTGTTGACTGAAATGAGAATTGAGGTTCTTGGTTTTGATGACATGAAGAATTTGTATGAAAATGACCTTGATTTTTCTAACTAGTGTAGAATGTGCAGAGCACCTATTCCAAATCAACTAAGTAAGTATAAAGACTATTTCATTAAAGAAGATAGGTTATTCAAAGGTATTCAATTGTGTATATCGAGAGGATCAATGAGAACTAATTTAGTCAAGGAAAAACATAGTAGTGGTTTAGCAGGACATTTTGGAATTGATCAAACATTGAGTTTTCTTAAGGAAAGGTATTTTTGGCCTCATTTGTATAACGAAGTTTAGAAATTTGTGAAAATTTGTGGAGTTTGTCAAGTTTCAAAAGGAGTAACTCAAAATAATGATTTGTATACACCAATCACTATTCCTGAGAAACCCTGGAGTGATATCAGCATGGATTTTGTTCTTGGCTTACCGAGGATAGAAAGAAGTAATGATTCCATATTTATTATTTTAGATAGATTTTCTAAGATGACACATTTCATACCATGTAAGAAAAAATTAGATGTAATACATATAGTAGATCTTTTCTTCAAGGAGATTTTTAGATTGCATATATTACCGAAGTATCATCTCTGACCAAGATAGTAAGTTTGTTAGCTATTTTTGGAAAACACTTTGGAAGAAGCTAGATAGCGAGTTGAAATATAGTTCTACATTTCACCCATAGACTGATGAACAAAGAGAGGTTGTAAACTGAAGTTTGGGTAACTTGTTGATATGCTTAGTTGGAGACACACCGAGTAATTGGGATTTGTTGTTAGCACAAGCAAAGTTTTCATATAAAAATTAAGTGAATAGAAGTACTGGAAAGACACCTTTTGAGATTTTTCATGGCACACAACCAAGAGGTACATCAGACTTGAGAGATATAGTTGGAGAAGAGAAGAGAAGTGATGAAGGAGAGAAATTTGCCAAGTTTATGAAGACATTGCATGAAGATGTAAAACATAAGTTGGAGCAAAGTAATCAGAAATACAAGGATAGTGAAGATAGATCAAGAAGACATAAGAATTTTGAAGTTGGTGATGCAGTTACAGTTCATTTTAACAAAGGAATATTTACTATTAGAACATATGGTAAATTGAAGATGAATAAATTTGGTCCTTACAAAATATTGAGAAGATTTGACAGTGGAAATACTTATGAAGTAGAATTACCTGATGATGTGGATATATCACCTAGATTAAACATTTTAGACTTGTATGAATATCATGAACCTAATGAAGAAGTGAAAATACCAAGTGATTATCCTAAGAAACAAAGAGAAGAAGTTGAGCATATTTTGAAACACTGAGTTCGAAAAAGTAGAGGAAAGAATTACATGGAGTATCTGATAAAATGAAAGAATAGAACGATTGAGGACTCATCTTGGATTTCTCAATCTGAGTTGTATTCAATTCAGGTTAGACCTAACACATGATTTAGAAAATCATTTCTTTTAACCCCAAGTTTTTGATGCAAGAGCGTCTTGGGTTATTTGGCAATCCTCATCAACCAAAAATATGTTTGCTTTGGTTTAGTAGCTTGTTGGAGGCTGCTTGGTAAAGTGCTTGATAACTATTTTTTTCACTCAGTTGAAGACTTGTTTGTTCTCTTCTTGGTCTTAGTTACTTGTTCATGTCTTTCTTTACCAATGGGTCCTTGTAGTTGTGTGGCTACTCGATGGTTTCACCGACTAGTCTCTCTGCTCGGTTGGCTTTCTTATCGAGTTGTGTATTTTGATGTTGGATCTTCTAGACGACTTCTACATTTAATTTTTGTAGCATAATTAATATTGGGATATCTCATTGGATGTGTGTGGACCTAAATCTAGGTCTTTTTTTTTTCCTGTGTTGGATCTTTAGGATCTGAGTGTCGACCTCTTTGGTGGACACTTGTATATATTTGGTTTTTTGTTCTTAGATTAGGGTGACAATTTTGGTATCATTTTTTAGAATAGAAGATAGTGTTAGCATATTCAAATTATAGGTCTGTGACCTCACATGTATGAAGATTATTTTTTAAACATCTAAATGTATATGGCCGAAAATGGGAAGGCCTTACAACTTGACATGTAATAAGTTTTTCTGAAATAATATAAAGTTCCACTTTTTCTTCTCTCCCTTTTTGTGTTGTTGCCTCTGAGTTTTTCTACGAGGAGGTTTGGATAGATGGGATCTCCTTGGTCCCCTATTGTCTGTACCCTCCTTGCATTAGGAACACACATGCAACCTTTTCATTAACAGGTTAAACAATTGCAAAGCTCTACAATAGCAGTCAACATGCCCAACTCAAAATCCAAGGACTTATTACAAAGAAACCAAATTATTATTCCTGACCTACAACTAAAAAAAAAACTATTCAAACCCTAAATCACTTCCTCTAGCTCGCTCCCAAAAAAGGACCAAGATCCAACTTAAATACACAACCGTGACCAAACAAGTCGGCCTCAACATTATATTTTCCAAGGAAAAAAAAGTGTTACCAACTAACTCCCAGTCGACCTTCGATCTAAGATATTCAACAAAAAATTAAATCAAATGTAGCAAGATTATAAATAGGCTGGCCAAACATGTAGCTACATAGGAAAATGAGCCATAAGCACCGTCAATTAAGGAAATCCAATCGACGATTCAAACACTGACCAGTTCAAGAACATGAAGAACACATTCTAAATGCAGATAAAAAATCCAACATAACTTTGGGTGCGATACTCCAAATGAGTTGTGATCATATGAAAATCTTCCTTATGATCTCTAGAAGACAAATATACGATCGCAGCCGCCAAGGATCTATAAAACTCGACCGCAACATGAAACACTACAATCGGTGACAAAGAACAGAAAAAATAAAGTTGTAAATTGGCCTCCTATTTACACAAGGTGAAAAGTAGTTGTCCTCTTTCAAACCCTATTTAGACTATATTTGGTTCAGTGATCAGGAACATAAAAACTCAAATTTTTTTGGTTGATGCAAGATTGCAATGAGCTCAAGATGCTCTTGGATCAGACACTTGGGGTTATTTGAAAAGTGAGCCTCTCACTTTGCAAGGATGAAGGAAAACCAAATCTATTTAACTCCACACAAGAAATCCATGAATAATCCTCAACCAGTTTGTTCTCCCACTTAACAAAATATTCTTTGTACTACTTTCCTCTAGTTATCTGACCAATTCTGGTATCCAAGATCTGTTCAACCTCCTTCACCTACTTCTTAGGTTACTATAATTCAATCTCTATCCCATCTCCTTCACTAATATCTAGTTCATAATATTCATACAAGACTATTATGTTGAATATACTTGATATTTCCATGTCCTCCGTTAACTCAACTTCATAAGAATTCCTTGAATCAAACTTTATCAAGATCTTACAAGCTACAAACTTCTTCATCTTCAACTTACTATAGGTACCAACTGGAAATCTCCCCTTTCTTAGGAAAACCATCACTTCATCACCAACTTCAAAATTCTTATGTTTCACTTTTTATCAAACCTTTCCTTATACGTATCATTCATTCCCTCCAAATGTTTCTTAACTCTATCATGCAAATCCTTCATATGATTGGTAAATAGTTCTGCTTCAGCCCTCCTCTTTTATTTAGCAATGATATCCCTCAATTTTGTTACTCCTTTAGGATGTAAATGATAAAAAATCTCATAAGGTTTTCTCCCAATACTCCTATTCACTAAATTATTATAAACAAACTAAGCTTGTTCCAAAACCAAAACTGAATTACCTACCTTCTCACCAACCAAGCATCTTAATAGACTACCCAAACTTCTATTAACATCTTTAGTCTATCCATCAGTCTGTGGGTGAAATGTAGAACTAAACTTCAATTCATTATTAAGATTCCTCCAAAGTGTCCTCCAAAAATAAACAAGAAACTTAGTATCCCTATCTAAAACAATGCTCTTAGGAAACTCATGCAATCTGACAATGTCCTTGAAAAAAAAATCACCTATATGTATTGCATCTGATGTCTTCTTACAAGGAATGAAATGAGCCATCTTTGAAAACCTATCAACCACTAAAAAAATTGAATCATTACCTCTTTGAGTCTTCGGAAAACCAAGCACAAAATCCATGCTAATCTAGTCCCAAGGCTTCTCTGGTACAAGAAATGGTGTATACAATCTAATATTTTGACTATTCCCTTTAGTAACTTGACAAATTATGTACTTATGAATGAAATTCCTAACATCCTTATGAATGTACGACTGATAATACTACTCCATGATAAGTGTCATTGTCTTATCAATCCCAAAGTGTCCAAGTAATCATCCACAATATTTATCCTTAATCAAACTTTCCCTCATAGATCATCTTAGTATGCACAATTTAACTCTTTTGAAAAAAAATCCATCATGTATGAAATAATCCAATAAAGAACTCCTATCAGTAACCAAAGGTTCCTTACAATCTTTCCAAGGGTCATAACAATCAAGGTCATCCTTATACAAAGTCTTAAGTCATAAAATCCAAGCACTTTCACCTTCATCTCTGTCATAAGATTCCTTCTTCTACTCAAAGCATCAAAAACTTTGTTAGAATTACCACTCTTATGCTTCAACACAAATGAGTAACTCAGTAAGAATTCAACCCATCTCATATGTCCCTAATTCAACTTACTCTAACTATGTAGATATTGTAAATCCTGATGATCAGTGTTCAACACAAACTCCTTAGGAAACAAGTAATGTATCCACTTCTTCAAATCTTGAAAAATAGCATAAAATTCTTGATCATAAACATAATACTTCCTCCTTGCATCATTCATATTTTTACCAAAGTAAGCAACCGGTCTACCTTCTTGACTCAGTACTGCTTCGTTTGCACTCCCACTAGCATCACAATCTACTTGAAATACTTTACTAAAATCTGGTAGTGCTAACACATGTTGTTCATTTACCTTTTTCTTTAGAAAATCAAATCTTATTTGTTCTCCATGTGTCCATTTGAATTCCTTCTTATCTCCCCTCATCGTATTAGTCATAGCATTGAAAATAGAACTAAAATTCCTAATGAACTTCCTATAAAAACTTGTCAAGCCATAAAATAATCTTACCTCACTAATACCTTCAATTTTAGGCCACTCACCAAGTGATCTAAAATTTTTAGGATCCATCTTCAAACCTTCAGAAAAAATCACAAATCTAAGGTATACAAGCTCATTCTTCATAAAAGTACACTTCTTAAAATTTATCAAAAAATTCTCCTCTCTCAACCTCTGCAATACTTGCCTTACATGAAATAGGTGTTCCTATTTTGTCTTACTAAAAATCAGAATGTAATACAAATAACAATCACAAACTTACCCAAAAATTCCTTCAACACTTCATTCATTAGCCTCATGAAAGTACTTGGTGCATTAGAAAAACCAAAAGGCATTACCACCATTCATACAAACCTTCTTTAGTCTTAAAATAAGTCTTCCATTCATCACCTTCTCTTATTCTAATATGATGATAACCACTCTTCAAATAAATCTTTGTTAAATACTTAGCTCCACTCAAGGAATCCATTATGTCATCCATCCTAGGTAAAGGAAATCGGTACTTGATAGTAATCTTTTTATTTCTCTAGAATTTGTACACATCCTCCACTATCCATACCTTTTGTTAGAAGCTAGGGTTGTTGTTGCACCAAAAGATCGGCCTGTTAATGCCTAATACAACCACTAGGCTTATAGAAGACACAAGAGGCTATTAAATCATGTCGTGAATCCCTGCAAGGGATACTGGCACACTTCCAACAATTGCCATCCCAGCATTACTCGCTACAGCCTGCGTGATTCGAACCTGTGACCAAGCTCTGATACCACTTGTTAGAAGCTAAGACTATTGTTACACCAAAATATTGACCTTTTAATTTTGGATATAACCACTCAACTTATAGAAAAAACAAGAGGCTTTCAAACCATGTCGTGAATCCCCACGAGGGACACTCTCACACTGCCAACACTTCTTAGGTTCCAATACTGTAGGTACTGCACAAGGACTCAAACTTTCTCTGATTAATCCTTTTTGAAACAACTCATGTACTTGTCTATTCAAATTCTCATTCTCTGTTGGTGTCAACCGATGAGCTTCTTTATTAGGCAAACTAGCTCCAGTAATTATATCTATGCAATGACTAATACTCCTAACTGATGGAAAACCATCAGGTACATTATCTGAAATCACATATGTATACTCATCCAATATGTCCTTAATCTCTTCAGGGTATTTACCGCTCAGATGAATATCTGCAGTATTATTTGGAACAATAGAAAAACAAAATTTCTCATGTCTCATACCTTTGAATAATTTCCTTTCTTCAACCATGCAAATTCTAGAATCAGTACAAATTTCCCCTATAAAAGGTTCCTCCAAAGGCAACAATATCTCTTTCACACCATTAGCCATAAAATTATATGTATTTCTTCTTCCATCATATATAGCTTGTCTATTATACTTCCAAGGTCTTCCCATAAAAACATGACTTACATCCATAGGAATTATATCACACAATACTTCATCATGATATTTACCTATTTTCAAATTAAACCAACATTATTAACTTACCAACACCTTGTGATCATGTTTTATCCATGCAATCTCATAGGATCTAGAATGTTTTAATCTCTACAACTGCAACTTGTCTACCATTTCCTCATATGCAAAATCATCATAACTACCACCATCAACAATAACTTTACATACCTTTCCACCAAAAAGACATTTAGTTCGGAATAGGTTCTTTCTTTGCCAAGGGTTCTCCATCTTTTCATCATGGTATAAGGTTCTCCTCATGATCAATGTCTCTCCTTTTTCATCCTGATAATGGTTAACCTTTTCAGAAGACACCTCTTCTTCAAAAAGAGTTGTCATTCTATCTCCTTTAACCCTCTTTTCAAATCCACCTTGTTTGCATTCAAAGGCCCTATGACCTTCTCCACCACACTTGAAACAAGTGCCCTTAAGCACACTTCTATCATCTCTTCGATAGCCCTTATTCTTATAGCCACAACTATAAGAATTCCTTTCAGGAGTCTTCTCCTCTATCTTCCCTTCACCAGAGTCACCAATCAATATACCACCTCTGCCTCTCTAGAATATTTCACCTCTACCTCTTTGACTTTGTTCTTGTCTTCTACTTAACTCGTCTTCATCTTTTAGGGCATAATGGTAAGCATCTTCCACATTCCCATTCTTGATCATACTAAGATCCTCTTTTATTGTTATTCTCAAATAGTTTAGGTATCTTGCAACTATCTCTACTTCATCCTCCTTAAATCCAGATCTGATATACAACTTGTAAAAATACTCAGTGTATTGTTTCACATACATATCCTTTTGTATCAAATTATGCAATCTTCTGATCAATCTGACCTGATAATTAGAGGGTAAGAAATTTGCCTTCATCTTTCTCACCATCCTATCCCAATAATTGATCTTCTCTTTACCTCTACTCCTCCTATCATACTGTAAATGATCTCACCAAAGTTAAGCATGACCTCTTAACTTAGTACAAACATACTTTAGCTTCTTGTCTTCATTAGTACCTTCAAAATCAAAATACTTTTCCATAGCTAATATCCAATCTAACAACTCATCTGCATCCAAATGGACATCATAATATGGTGGATTAAAGTTTGGTTTTGTATTAACCCTCGTAAGGGCTCTAATAAACCTTTTTTCTCCTTGGTCTATTTTAGGTTGTTCTTGGGTTGCTCCTTCATCTTTCTCTTGAATTTCTTCTTCAGCATCACGTATTTCTTTAATATGCTGACCTCTCCTCTAAGTCATTTCAACCACCTCCAATCTAGCAGCAATCTAACTCAACATTTCAACAATATTAGAGTATGCACCTCTAATGATTCCTCTACAACCAAAGGTCAGATCCTTATTCTTCTACCCCACAAAAAAAAAATCAAGAATCGCACATGTAGGAGACAAGATCTATTCACCACAATAAAAAAAACTTCACTCTGATACCACCTGATGCAACCAAACTAAGAGGTTCCATGAAAAAGAGAAACCCAACATTGCACCGAGAGTTACACAGAAGAAACTCAAAGGTTCCAAGAAGTAAATACACAGACTTAGAGTATGGAACACACATGAAACCTTTTCATTAACAGGTAAAACAATTACAAAGCTCTGTAATAGTAGTCAACATGCCCAACTAAAATGCTAGAGATTTATTACAAAGAAACCTAATTATTCTTCCTGACTTACAATTTCAAAAAAACCTCTTCAAACCCTAACTCACTTCCTCCAGCTCCCTCCCAAATAAGGACCAAGATCCAACTTAACTACACGACCATCACCAAACTAGTCAGCATCAACATTATATTTTCCAAGAAAAACAAAACGTGTTACCAACTAACTCCTAGTCGGCCTCTGATCTAAGATCTTCAACCAAAAATTAAATCACAAGGAACAAGAATAAAAAAAATGTCAGCCAAACACGTAACTACATAGGAAAATGAGCCATAAGCACCATCGATCAAGGAAATCCAACTGATGATTCAAACACTAATTGGTTCAAGAACATGAAGAACACATTCTCAACACAGCCAAAGAATCTAGCATAACTTTGGGCACGATACTCCAAATAAGTTGTGATCATAGGAAAAGCTTCCTTATGCTCTCTAGAACACAAATCTACAACTATAACCATCAAGGATCTATAGAACTTGACTGCAACAGGAAACACTGCAACCAGTGAATAGGAATAGAAAAACTCAGCAACTGGTGATCAAGAATGGAAAAACTCAAATATTTTTAGTTGATGAAAGATTGCAATGAGCATATCTAAACAAAGTGGATCTAAGGAATCTGAAGCATCTTTAGAATAATTTTCTAAGGAGAATGAGAAACTTCATAAATAAAATAAGATCATAAAAAGAGAATTAGAAGCTTTTTCAATCAGAATGAGTGAAGAAATGGAAGCGAGGAAGGCACTAGAAGAAGCAAGGAAAATTGTAGAGGAGGCCCTAAAAGCTAAGGTGGATGAGCTATTAAAATTTGAACAAGAGGTTGGTACATTGCCTACACATCTACATGAGACAAATTAAGAGAATCAAGAAGCCCTAAGGGAGAATGAAAATATGAGGAAAAAAAATGAGAAACTAAAAGGTGAATTGAAGGCTGAAAATAATTTACTCAAGAATTTTAATGAAATTTCTACAAAACTTGATGAACAACTCAAGAATCAGAGGATGCATGAAGAGATTCATGGTTTAGGCTACAACAATTATGAGTTTGGTGAATCTTTGGGTAGAAAAAAGACCAATAAAGATGTAAAGTCTACACCTAAGGTGAATAAAAAAAATCTAGTAAGAAATCTTATAAACTAGTTTTATTCAATTATCATAAGGTTGGACATACTGCTAATGTATGCAAGTCAAATATTAGATCTAGTGGTCCAAGTATTAGATCTAATGCTAGAACAAGTAATTTTCATGGTTATTGTTACAATTGCAACAAATATGGTTATAGAGATAATGAGTGCAGGACAAGGGTGAAAAATCATTTCTTACAAGCAAACCGACTAAGTCCTTATCAGAATGAGAACCAATAGAATGTAACATGCTCACACTGTCATAATTTTGGTCACGTGGAAATCAATTGTAGATTGAGGACTAATAGAGTAAATATAGGACCTTGGAGATCAACTGGAATTGCATGTTTTTATTGTCACAAGATAGGACACATTGTAAGGTTTTATAGAGAAAGAAACAACAAGGTGAATCAACCAGTTAATCAATCAAACAAGAAAAAGAGAAAGGAGATTGCATCAGTGGAAGAGACAAGGAATCAAATGAACAAGATTTGGGTAAATAAGAGTGAAGGAAAACCATCAGAAGGTTCCACATCTTCACTAGGTGTGTAGAACTCTTCATCTAACAAAGTTATCATTGACTTAGGGGGAGCAAACATTGTCAAATCTATATTTGGACCCCCAAGATGCATGTGCAGTAAATTCTATCTCCATATTCAGTTGTATCTAATATTTTTGATGTATATTTTGGCATTATGGTGTTTTTTGGATTTCTTATGAAGAGTGGTCATAAGGGATGCATAATTGGTTGTCAAGTTTGGCAACATTGTCAATTAAAATGATTGGAGCAACCGGTAAGATCTTTGCATGATCGGTAATGGAAGAAATAGTTAAGTGCTTTGATCAATGTACAAGAAGAACAATTTCAGTCAGAGTATTTGGTAGCGATTGAGTTTTAGTATAGATCAGGCATTGAAATAATAAAAGAATTTTTTATATGGTTAATAGAATCCATGATTCTGATCATGATAGTTAATTCAGTTATTTGAGTGAATTGTGTTTTTAGTGGAGAACACAATATACCTATTGGTTCACCGACCAGAGTTTCATATTAAATCTGTTAAGGTGGTGGATCTGAGGTTGATTATTGGTCATAAATATGAATATTACGTTTGATGTCAATATGTTAGGTATTGTTGACCCTGATCTCAAGGTGGTTGGTCAATACTTTGTGTTGACTATGATGGAAAGTTTATAGGTCTTGAGTGACTTAAGGACAACACTATATAAGGTAATCTAAATCATTTGATTTAGGGTTTTGATCTTATTTTCAAGTGGAGCGATCATAGATTGAAGGAGAAGAGATTAGTGCAGCATCATAAAGTAGAGAACATATTGGATCTGAAAGCCATACAATGTCACTGTATAGATCAAGAATAGAGTTCATTACTCTAGGAAAACCTTCTTGGTTGAGAAGCTAAATCTCTTAATGTGGTGAACTTTAACAGGTTCCTATTGTAAATCCTTTAATAGGGAAACTTCTTAATTGAGGTTTTGAAATCCTCTAGCAAGGTAGACTCTAACAGGTCTATTTCTACTTCTAACAAGGTACTAATCACTTTTAATAGGGTGAACCCTTGACAAGGAAATGTAGCTCCTAACAGGGCAAACACTTTATACTGCAGTGAAGTGAATTTATGGGTTTCATCCCCACCGTGGTTTTCTACCTCTTACAAGGGTTTCCACATGAAAAATTATGTGTTTTGTGATGATCATGTTTATTCTTGATGTTATTTACTTTTATTCGATATCATTAGTTGTATGTTTCATTGTTTGGAAGCTGTTGATTAACTTTGTTAGATCGGTGGTGAAAATTATTAACTACTTGTCTGCAGTGATTCACCTCCCCCCCCCTCTCTTAGTGCTTCTGAATAATGATAATTGGTATCATATATTTGGTCCTTTTAATATTAAGCTTAAGTGCTTGAGGAAAAGATCCCTAAAAACAAATATGGAGAGTTACAGGTATGAGAAGCGGCTTGAGGATGCAAATAGAGTAATTAATGAACTGGAGGAAACGTTGAGGAACTCCCTTGCAAAAAGAAGAGAACTTACTGATAAATTGATCAACTATCTAAAGGTAGTATGTCTGAAGAATATGAGGAAGCAATTGTGGATATGATGGATTAAAAATGGACTTAAAGAAGAAGTACCAAATGTAAAAAGAGAGCTTGAAAGTTAGTTTGCCAGGATGTGTGAAGAACTTGAAGGAAGAAGAGTTTTTGAGGATGCCAAGAAAATTGTTGAATATGCCTTGAAGGCTAAATATGAAACCCTAACAGAAAATTTGGAGCAACTATTTTTATCAGAGCAAGAGGTTGTATTGAATGAACACCTACATGACATAAATGAAGAAAATACCAACATTTTAAGAGAGAATGAGGGGCTGGGGAAAGAGAATGAGAAGCTGGAAGAAGAGCTTAAAGATACAAATGATATTTTGGATAAATCAATTAAGAGTTATGCTAAACTTGATGAATAAATAGTAAGTCAAAGGAGGAATGAAGAGAAACAAGGTATAGGTTTTTCAAACTTTGAAGTTGGTCAATCATCTAGCATTAAGGACATCAATGCAAGAGACAAATCAATGCTCAAGGTGAACAACAACACTGGTAAGAGAAGGTATAGACCGGTATCTTTTAACTATCATAAGGAAGGTCATACTGCTAATATATGTTGGTCTAAGCCTATTTTTCCTAATGTTAGACCTAGAGGTCCTACTGCTAGATCAGGAAATTCCTATGGTAGAATGGATAACTACAATTCTAGATCTAATGCATTCCATGGAGCTTGTTATTATTGCAATAAGTTTGGGCATAGGGCTAATGAGTGCAGGGCTAGAATCAAAAGTCAGTGGTCATATGATTACAACTGATAAAGACCTAACAATCAGGGTAACTGGTCATATTTTACCTGTTCTATTTTCCATAACTATGGACATATGGCTGTGAATTGTAGATTAAGGCCAGCTAGATGAAATGTTGTACCTTGTAATCAAACAAGTATGGTTTGTTACATTTGTAACAAATTTGGTCATCTTGCTAGATCATGTAGAGCAACAAAGAATATCAGAGGTCAACCGGTGAACAAGGTTGTAAATGATAAAGGGAAGAAAATTGTTGATGTTGAGGAAGTAAAAAGTGAGATGAAGAAGACATGGGTGAAGAAAGGTGAATTAAAAAAAAATTAGTTGATTGAGAACTCCACAAATTAAGGAAATGTGGAGAATCCATTGGTGAACTAAGCCTATTTTTGGCTTAGGAGGAGCACTAAAAGGAAAAATCCTAAACAACCTCTATAAGTGAATGAGTGATAAGATTCATATGCATAATGAGATTCCTATTTGTGATTTGAATGATGATTAGTAAAGATAAAGTGTTATATTTGATTTTTTGCATGTGTATAGATGTTATGTTTTAACCATTGTGATCAGTGAAAAGCACTATTTTACCATTGTGTATAATGACTACATTCTCAATGATAAAAAGGTAGAAAAATTAAACTCATTTGTTACTTTGTATTCTAATGAGATTTACTAGAGCACTTGTTCATTCTAAAAGCAATTAATATTTTTGTGTGTCTGTGACTTGTGAATTTGAGGAGTGAATCATTTAAGTTATCAAAGAACACTAATTGGTGAAGTTGAAGGTTGTATTGTCAAGATTTTGCAGAAGTTCTATTATAGAGAGTTGATTGTTGATATTATGGATACCCCTATTTTGGTCTATGGTGTTGATGATCCAAGACCCGTATTCAAGATACAGCCTTTGAAGGAAAATAAAAATGATCCGATGGGTGCTCTATCCTCGACACCCTATGGTGTATTGATGACAGAAGATATTTGATCATTCATCCACTGTAAGCTGGAAGATCTTGCAGCTTATGAAATCTATGATAAGTTCACTAAATTGTGCAACAATCAAGGTTTAAAGAAAGAGATTATGCATCTGATGCATAAAGGTTTTACATATGCAGTCGAGATACCTGATGATTTTCATCTAGATTGGATAAGCTATGTATTGATAAAATTCCATAATAAATTCATTTGGTTGGACAAGCCACGCAAGATTATAAAGGAGATAACTAATAATGTTACTAGGTTTAGCGCAATCCGTGAGCCACCAACTCTTTGAACTATAGCTACTAATTTGGTTACTTGTTTGACCAAGTCCAAACAAGATCACTGAGCTATGACTATCAAAGATATAGAAGACTAGGAAGTGATACTTTCTTCAATGGTGGTAGGGTATAGAGTGTACCAGTGTATTCAATTGAACAATGTACCTGGTGGAGCAATTCATCTTGCTTACAGAATGGTGAAGGAAGATGCCAAATATGACCTATGTGAGATGTTGAGGAGCCAATTCTTCATAAACATGGAAAGGATCAAGAAGGATAAGAAGCAATCATTCAAATATGGATCACTCCTAGTATGTATAATCTTTTACTTGTAGAATCAATTTCCTAGAATAGGTCCAATCACATGGTCAGAAGACCAACTGATAATAATGTAGATTAAGAAATGTATCAGGACATTAGGAAACAATTTTATTACTATTATGTGGGGATATTTCAAATATTTTCAAGGGAAAATACACATGAGAGAGAGAATCCCAACCGGTATTGTTGAAAAATATAAAGATGATATTTTTTTCTAGTAGATACGGATACTCATATGTTGCAAGAAGTTCATTCTAGGACATACCAGCTATGGGATATGAGGTAGATGGTGATTTAGTCACTATACATGCTGATGTACTATTGTCAAAACCAATTGATACTTCAATACCTAGGTTTTTAACTTATGAAGAGTCATTCCTTAAAATTCATAGTGAATTGAAAGCACCAGTAATCCAAAGGAAAATATTGAAACAAGTTGATAACTTAGTCAAAATGAGTGGCATTAACCAAGCAATGATGACAAAACTAAGGAAGAAATTGGAGAGTGAGGAAGCAGGCATGTCTACTGCTGTAGAAGTCAAGAAAGATGAAGTTGAAGTTGAAGATATAACACCTCAAAGAGTCACTAGGAGTTCAACACTAAAACAAAATCAATCCACTACTACTCCTATTATGACTAACCCACTAAACAAGTCACCTATGAATATTTAGAAAACTTATAGAAAGACATCTTGTTATAAAGAGTCAAAAGGAAATAAAGATAGTAAGGATAAGGTTGAAGTAGACGAAGTTGAAACTAAGTTTGATAAAGAACAAAAAGATCTAAGAGCTAGTGGGAAGAAGTCTACAGTAGTAGGAAAGCCCACTGAGAAAACTGTCAAGATTGATGAAACTATTACTATTGATAGCATAATCCAAGATGTTAAGGAATATGGAAGGGTGAATGATGTGATGAAATAGTTTGATAAATTTGACAGTGAAGGTAAAGAGAAGATAGATGATGTGGTTGTAGATATCCTACATGCATTTTTCAAAGCACCAAGTGAATTATACAAGGCTATACCTAAGGAAATTTACAAGGCTGTAGATAAGAGATGGAGAGAACCTCTGAATATTAACAGGTGGTGATGAAATAAGAAATTACACTATTATAACCTGAATTGATAAATAAGCATGTGACTATTATGGTTGAATAAATGAGGTTAGAATTCAAGACAAGGAACAAAGTATCAAGGATTCTCATTAGAGAAATACAATCGGTAAGAGATGAGATAGTGGATATTTGGAAAAATTTAGTGAAACCTGAGGAAGAAACTAAAGACAAATCAGTAGAAGAGAAAGTGACAGAATAGAAAAGTGAAGATAAAAAGGGTGATGAAGAGTTACTTTTAGTAAAGAGGAAGCCGAATCTAACTGCTGAATCTATCACAAAGAAGAAGAGTAGAACAAAGGATTCAACCAGTTCTGAGGAAAAGGATGAATGTGAAATAGAAGATTAAGAGATTAAATCACCTATTGATATAACCAAGATGAGTCCTAAGGATTTATTGGAAGTATCTAAGAATATTAAGGTGAAAGTAGTAAGGGATAGACTAAAGGGAAAGAAGAAGAAGAAGAAGGTTAGAGTAATGAAGGTTTCTAGGAGAGTATTTAGTAAATTAGTTCCTGATGTGGAATATGACAAACATGATAGTCTCATTGATCACCTGTATATATTGACCAAAGCCATTTTTTATCAAGTACCTAACTTGGATAATGCACCAATGAAGTTTGTTGAGTATCAGTATGAGAAGGAAATGACAGAGAATTTGGTAGAGAAGATTGCTAAAGACAAGACAACACTTTCAAAACTTGTGGATCAGATAAAGAACACACTAAAATATTTATTGACCAAAGAGTCAAAAATTTCAGATTTTACCAAGGATTTGGAGAAGAACAGAAAAGATACACAAAAGGATCTTGACAACTTAGTTGAAAAGTTTGATCCTATCACAAGCTCTACATTAGAATATAATGCGAAAGTGAAAATGATCACACACAATGTGAGGTAGTTCCAGGTAGAACATGATAAGAGGGTCATCACACTACTTGAGTTACAAACATGCCTAGAACCCATAGTAGAGGTGATGCAAGAAAATGTGAAGAATGCATAAAATCTAATTGAGCTACCACACTTGAGCACTCTAGATGGCATGGAGGAGTTAGCATCTAATCTACATGGGCAAATAATTTTTATGAACCATTTGAAAAGGTTGTGGGATATTCCATTAGAGACAACAAAGACAAACTACAAGGATGTATTTGATAGAATGTAAGCATGATATGCAATATTTGTGAACTTTTTTCATTATATAACAAAAGGGGGAGTATAAGTGTGAGTATGGGTTCAATGAAAATACTTTTAATGGGAAGTATGTTCTTAGGAGGAGTTATGTATGGAAAATTTTTGATAAGAATGATAAGAAGAATAATTTCACAGAGTGTATTCCATGAATGCCAAAGGAGGAGATTGTTGGAATTATGGTGGTTATTGGAGTTCTTATGAAGAGGAGTCATAAGGGATGCATAATTGGTTTTCATTGTTGGAAACATTGTCAGTTAACTTGATTGGAGTGATCAGTAAGATCTTTGCATGATCGGTAATGGAAGAAATAGTTAAGTGTGTTGATCAGCATACAGGAAGAACAATTCCAGTCAGAGAATTTGGTAGCGATTGAGTTTTAGTACAGATCAAGAAATGCAATCGTAGAAGAATTTTTTATATGGTTAGTGAAATCCATTATTCTGACCGTGACAATTATTTCAGTGATTTGAGTGAATTGTATTTTTTGTGGAGAACACAATATACCTATTGGTTGACCGATCAGAGTTTTATATTAAATTTGTTAATATGGTGGATCTGAGGTTGGCTATTGGTCATAAACATGAATATTATGTTTGATGGTGACATGTTAGGTATTTTTTACATTGATCTCGAGGTGGTTGGTCAATACTTTGTGTCGACTACTATGGAAAGTTTCTAGGTCTTGAGTGACTTAAGGACAACACTATATAGGGTAATCTAAATCATTTGATTTAGGGTTGCGAGCGCATTTTCAAGTGGAGGGATCAAAGATTGAAGGAACATAGATTAGTGTAGCATCAGAAATCAAAGAGATGAGTGGATCTGATAGGTATACAGTTTCATTATACATATCAAGAGACAGATTCCATTACTCTAGGCCAACCTTCTTTCTTGAGAAGCTAAATCCCTTAACTGGGTGAACTTTAATAGGTTCCTATTATAAATCGTTTAACAGGGTAACTTCTTAATTAGGGTTTTGAAATCCTCTAGCGAGGTAAACTCTAACATGTTTGTTTGTAATTCTAACAAGCTACTAATCACTTTTAATAGGGTGAACCCTTGATAGGGTATTGTAGCTCCCAACAGGGAAAACACTTTATACTGTAGTGAAGTGAATTTGTGGGTGTCATACCCACCATGGTTTTCTCCCTCTTATAATGGTTTCCATGTTAAGAATATGCATGTTATGTGTGATTCTTATGTGGATGCTTGATGTTATTTACTTATATTTGATATCAACAGTTTTAAGTTTCATTGTTTGGAAGTTACTAATTAACTTTGTTAGATCAGTGGTGAAAATTATTAAGTACTTGTCTGCAATGATTCAACCCCCCCCCCCCCCCCCCCCCCCTCTCAGTGCTTCTCAATACTAATATTATGGTATGAAGTTTTGTTTAAATACATAAATATTTGGTTGATCTCTAACAAGATATTTGAAGGTATATGTTGTTTGGTATCAATCGGTGATGCAATTGATGTTGAGTATGACCTATGTGCTATGATGAGAGATCAGTTATATCAGGACATGGAGAAGATCAATAAGAATAAAAGGTAGGCATTTAAGTTCGGTCAATTATTTATGGTTCTATTCTTTTACTTTCAAAACTAATTTCCTAGTGTTGGTCCTATTAAGTGGGTAGAAGGTATACTAGTTGTGGTCCAATTGAGGAACTATGTTAGATTGTTGGGTAATGACTTCAATGATAAATTTTGGGGTTATTTTAAGGATTTTCAAAGTAAAATTCATCAAAGGGAAAGAATACGTGCACATATTATTGAAAAATATAAGGATGACATTTGGTTTATGGTGGACACTGATACTTGTCACATGGAGGTAGTAGTACCTAGGACCTCTACATGCAAAAGATTTGTTTCCAAAACTGGTAGATCTAAATGTACCTAGGTTTGGAACCTATAAAGAGAAGATCATGGAAGCTCATAATAAACTTAACCAACCAATGATAGAGAAAAAGATAATAAAGGAGGTTGAAAATTTTCTCTAAAGAAATGCTTCACACAAGAAGCCATTGATAAAGAAAGAGCAAGACATGTTGCAGAGAAGGCTGGAACATCTAGAGCAGTAGCTACTATAGAGGAATATGTAGAATTTATCTCTTCTATAGACGGTAGACAAACTAGGAGTGTCACAGCTACAAAAGTGAAGAAGGAGAAAATATCTCCTCTAACAAAGGCACTAGTGAAGGAGAAGAAAAAACCTTCAAAATTTGAGCCCACAAAAGCAAAGCAGGTTACTACAAAAAATAAGGTAGATGGTAAGAGGAATAAAGAAAAATATCAAAGGATCAAGGAAGATGAAAGGAGTGAGGAAGAAGGTGCTGAATCAGATGATGGCCAGAAGGAGTTGAAGGCTAGTGGTAAGAATTCCAAGGTAGATGGTTCCCCAAAGATAAAATCTGACAAACCAGATATGAGTAATTTTATTTTAATAGATACAATAGTGAATAAAGTTAACAAGTGGGGTGTATTGGTTTATGTTAAGAAGCACTATGATAATTACAATAAAGAAGAGAAAAAAAATTGAGGATGCAATTGTATTCAGTATGAATAAAATGAGCAAAGATCTTATTGAGTTGCAAGGATAGATCCCCACATCTCTGTATAAAAAGATTGAAGCTAGATGTCTTTTTTCATTATAGAAAGATAAATAATTGATAGAATATGTTTTAGACCAATTACAACCGAAAATTTCAAACAAGGAAATCAAAGAAACTCTTAATAAATTTAGATCAACATTCAAGATCAAGAAAAAGGTTGACAAAATAGTGAATAAAGTTAACAAGTGGGGTGTATTGGTTGATGTTAAGAAGAATTATGATAAATACAATAAAGAAGAGGGAAAAAATTGAGGATACAATTGTATTCAATATAAATAAAATGAGCAAAGATCTTATTGAGTTGCAAGGATAGATCCCCGCATCCCTGTATAAAAAGATTGAAGCTAGATGTCTTTTTGCGTTATAGAAAGATAAAGAATTGATAGAATATGTTTTAGTCCAATTACAACCGAAAATTCCAAAGGAGGAAATCAAAGAAACTCTTAATAAATTTAGACCAAAATTCAAGATCAAGAAAAAGGTTGACAAGGTTACTTATTTGTGATTCTCAATCAGTTCAAGATGAAACTAAGGCTATCTTGAATAAATTCTTGGCTCTTCCTGAAGAGGAGAAAGATGAGCACAAAGAAAAAGAGGAAAATGAAAAAAATGATGATGTACCTGAGATTACACACATCGATGAGGGATGACAGTTGATGGTGTAAATGTCAACATAGATTACATTCCACACATGAATGTTTTAGATGAGCCTGAGGATACAAAAAATGAACATGTAGATGCTCATGATACTATAGAGATAGAGAAAGAAACATATCATGTTATGACTGATGATACCTTAATTAAAGTTCCTCCTGGTGAGAAGCAACAAGTACCAATAGCAGAGGCAACCGGTAGAGATGAAGATAAGGAGAAGAAAGAGCATGCACATACTGAAGATGTGGAAGTGGAAGGATAGAAAGAAAATCAAGAACAAAAGAAGAAGATTGTAGACAAATAAAAAGAAAAGGTAACATTTTCTATGTCTTCTATTAAGAAATGTTTTGATGAGATGGATGAAAATGACATGCCAGTCATTCAAGGGCCAATAGACTTGAGTACAATGAGCCCTACTTAAATTATGAATGTTGCTATGGATATTAAGTCTAAGGCCAAAAGGGATTAGAAGAAGGGGGCACAAATAATACAGTTTGCAAGATATATATTGTCAGACTTAGTGCATGATGTTACCTATGATGAAAAGGATGCACCTATTGAACAATTTGGTCAATTAGTGATAGTTGTAGGTGATCAAATGCAAAGTTTATAAGATGCAGCAATAATGAGGGAAGAAAAGGATTATGAGAAGAAGAAATCAGAAAATTTATCCCAATGCATTGCACTTGATAGAGGTTCATTATAATTAGGTGTGAACTACGTTGAAGGCTAGTGGTAAGAAGTCCAAGGTAGTTGGTTCCCCAAACATAAAAGTTGACAAACTAGATATGAGTAAGTTTATTTTAATAGATAAAATAGTGAATAAATTTAACAAGTGGGGTGTATTGGTTGATGTTAAGAAGCATTATGATAAATACAATAAAGAAGAGAAAAAAAATTGAGGATGCAATTGTATTCAGTATGAATAAAATGAGCAAAGATCTTATTGAGTTGCAAGGACAGATCCCTACATCTCTATATAAAAAGATTGAAGCTAGATGTCTTTTTACATTATAGAAAGATAAAGAATTGATAGAATATGTTTTAGTCCAATTACAACCAAAAATTTCAAACAAGAAAATCAAAGAAACTCTTAATGAATTTAGAGCGACATTCAAGATCAAGAAAAAGGTTGACAAAATAGTGAATAAAGTTAACAAGTGGGGTGTATTGGTTGATGTTAAGAAGCATTATGATAAATACAATGAAGAAGAGAAAAAAATTGAGGATGCAATTGTATTCAGTATGAATAAAATGAGCAAAGATCTTATTGAATTGCAAGGATAGATCCCCGCATCTCTGTATAAAAATATTGAAGCTAGATGTCTTTTTGCATTATAGAAAGATAAAGAATTGATAGAATATGGTTTAGTCCAATTACAACCAAAAATTCCAAAGGAGGAAATCAAAGAAACTCTTAATAAATTTAGAATGACTTTCAAGATCAAGAAAAAGGTTGAAAAGGTTACTTATTTGTGATTCTCAATTAGTTCAAGATGAAACTAAGGCTATCTTGAAGAAATTATTGGCTCATTTTGAAGAGGAGAAAGATGAGCACAAAGAAAAAGAGGAAAATGAAAAAAAATGATGATGTACCTGAGATTACACACATCGATGAGGGATTATAGTTGAGGGTGTAAATGTTACCATAGATTACATTCCAAACATGAATGTTTTAGATGAGCCTGATGATACAAAAAATGAACATGTGGATGTTCATGATAGTATAGAGATAGAGAAAGAAACAGATCACGTTATGACTGATGATACCTCAATTAAACTTCCTCTTGGTGAGAAGCGACAAGTACCAATAGCAGAGGCAACTGGTAGAGATGAAGATAAGGAGAAGCAAGAGCATGCACATACTGAAGATGTTGAAGTGAAAGGATAGAAAGAAAATCAAGAACAAAAGAAGAAGATTGTAGACAAAGAAAAAGAAAAGGTAACATTTTCTATGTCTTCTATTAAGAAATGTTTTGATGATATGGATGAAGATGACATGCCATTCATTCAAGGGACAATAGACTTGATTACAATGAGCCCTACTTAAATGATGAATGTTGCTATGGATATTATGTCTAAGGCCATGATGGGGAGGTCACCTAACTCTCTGAAATTCCTACTCTCTTCTAGGAATCTCACCTAGAATCCTATTCAATTCAAGACTCTCTAGACTCACCTTTGAGTCTCTTAGGGATACTCTCAGACCCTAACCAGAAGGACTTTTCTGATCCCTCTCTCCTAGGTTCCCTACCCACCGAAATGTTTTACTCCTCACTGTCTCTTACTCTTCATGACTGAATTCCCT
>MU228452.1:2066686-2090280 GCA_018584345.1 Thuja plicata
TGACTGAGCGATATAATCAGTCGCGCACTCGCTATGTTTCTACTCGAGCCGTTATCTACTCTGCGACTGATCGATGAGCTCGTTGTCGCATACTCGCCATGCATTTTCATTAACTGTCAATTCACCTGTGACCTGGTGATGCATCGGGTGTCTCTCACTCGCACACCATGACTTAACTATTTGTCTTCACGACTGAGCGATTGATCACCCATCGCGCACTCGCTACGCGCTTCCCCGAGCTGACTTTTGCCTGCGACTGAGCGATCCAATGCTCGTCGCATTGTCGCGCACTATTTTTCCCTGCTAGCCGTCTGCGACTGAGCGACTATTTCCTCATCGCGCACTTACACACTAATAGACTTAACTCATAACTAGCTCGCGAGTGTGCGATGCATTCCTTTTCTGCTCTCTACTGGCTCCGCGACTGAGCGACTAGGCAAAACATGACTTGCTCGTTGAAAGACTTGTATCAAAACTGTTATCAAAATGTTGGGGCTAGGGTTTTGAGCTAACCCTAGGGTGCTCTGCACCAGGCCAAAAGGCATCAGAAGAAGGGGGGAGAAAATAATACAGTCTGCCAGATATATATTTTCAAACTTAGTGCCTGATGTTACCTATGATGAAAAGGATGCACCTATTGAACAATTTGGTCAATAAGTGACAGTTGAAGGTGATCAAATGAAAAGTTTAGAAGATGCAGCAATAATGAGGGCAAAAAAGGATTATGGGAAGAAGAAATCAGAAAATTTATCCCAACGCATTGCACTTGATAGAGGTGATAAGATACTTGCCACAATTTGTGATTTTTCAAAATTTATTCAAGATATTGAGCAGAAAGGAGTTGATGCTCAATGAGAGCTACAAAAGTTAGTGGACAAATTTGATTCTATCAACCAGTCTGCTACAATTTTTGGAGCTCAAGTAAGTGTCATTAAATTATAAAATCAAGACTTAAAGCAATGAGTAGGAGAATGGGATAGGTACATTTTTGGAGCTGCAAAGTCTACTGATTCCCAAGTTGGAAATTTTGCAACAAGGAGTTAAAGATGAAAATTTTGTATTAGCTCTACCTAATATGAGCACATTAGATGCATTGGAGGAGTTAGCCTATCTGATATGTTGTTAGATAGTGATCATAGAAAATATCAACAAGATTTGGGAGAATGATCTACATGTCTTAAAGACCAACTTTGGTGATCTATTCAGTAGATTGTAATAGATATATGCTACTCTATCAATAAACTTTTGAATCACACAACAAATTCAAATTAATGACGACGCTAAACACATATTGCTACAAATATAAAATAAAGAAATAGATAGAATAATGTAAAAACAAAATAATTTCTTTCTAAAATGAAATTATAACATTTTAAAAATGACATGCTACAACCACATAGACTTTCTCATTAAATAATCTGCAACCCAGAGCCACAATCTACACTACTAGGACTCTATTATGAAACCCTCTTGTTTGTCCTCTTTATCTAGAATATTTAGCTTCCATATAATATTCTAGAAATTGTAACTCCCATTAGGTACCATAAACCCAACCATCCATTTTCCCTTCTAGAAAGAGATTTTGGAAATTATTTTTAGATTTTGGTAGTACCACTTCTTGGGGGTCATTAATTTTGATCCAGCTATTGGATTTTCAACTATGATATATCATCCAAAAGATCTTGGAAGGAAGTGGTCCACTAAAAGAGATTGTTAAGGAACTTTTTTATTTTGACCACTTTTGAGGCCCATTTGGCACATCTAAATCCCTCAAATTTGACTTTGAACATTTTTTTAAAAAAATATTTAGAAAAAAATGAAATTATTAATATCTCACAAATGTCAAATGATGTTGAGTTGATTTCTTCAAAATTGACTTAATTTCACCATTTTAGAAGTTTGTGTAAATTATCATGTCCATACATGCATAAATGTCATCCTACTAAAAATAGTAACCCTGTTATTTTTAGCCTTTATTGAAAAAGAAAAATATCTTTGGGTGATGAAAGATTACTCTTACACCCAAGATGCTCTTGCAACACACCATATATTTTGTGTTTACTTTTTCTACTTCTTTCATTGTAACTAATTTTTGTACATGACCTTCTCATTGAATATGACATCTCTACCCATAATAATTTGTGGATTCTCATAATCCCATAAACAATAACCAAAATAACTTATTCCATATGCAATAAAATTAAACTTATTCAATTTTGCCTCAAGCTTTTCTCTATTTTCTATATCAACACAGAAAAATGCTTCACAACCAAAAGTTTTTAGAATTGGTTAGTTAATTTTTTTACCTATCCATGTCTCCTCTAAAATATCATCATCTAAAGAACTTTTTTTCCCTCTATTTATTAAGTAAACATCAATATCCATGGCATCTTTCAAAACTTGTAATGGCAGTCCTACAAAAAATCCCATACTCCTTGCATGCTCCATGATTATTCTACTCATCCTATTAGACAAACCATTTTCTTGTGGTGCTCTTAGAGCCGTATTTTATCAATGAATCTTATGGTATGAACAACGACTATCAATATATTTTCTATAGTATTCACCTTTATTATCTCATCACGAGAAGTTCTAGAAATGAAATAAAATAAAGTTTTCCTAGATTCATTATCAATAAAAGTAACATAATAATTTAAGATCCACCAAGAGATGATACAGAATCTAGTATTCATACATCTGAGTGCACAAGATCTAACTTTTCACTCTTCTTTTCCTTCCAAACTTTGATAAATCTAACTTTCTTTTGTTTTTCATAATCATTGTTTCATATAAATCCAAATATATTTGACTCAAATTAGGAAACAAGTTCCTTGAATTAAGAATCCTCATCCCCTTCTTTCTCATGTGTCCAAGCCTCTTTTTCCATAATGTTGTATTTATTCTTGTGGAAGCTAAGGAAATTGAAAAATTAGAATCACCAGTACATAAACACAAAGTACCTATCTATTCTCTTTTTACTATAAACAATAGTCCTTCAGTGACCTTCCATGAATTGTGTGTAAATGCAACTATGCAACCTTCACTTCATTATTGTGCTACTAATATTAGATTTCTTCTCAAATCAAGAACATGTCTTGCCTCTTTTAGAAACCATTGATTTTCATTTGGTAATTTGATCTATATCTTGTCATTCCCAACAAATTTTCATGGTTCATCATCACCCAAATAAACTTGTCCAAAATCACTTGAACATAGTGTTAGAATATAGAAGCACTGAGAGGAAGGGATGAATCTGTCCAAACAGGAAAAGTACTAATTCAACCAATAATTTGATAATGCTTTTAACCAACTTGTAAGCAATAAAACATGCAAGAGTAACTATGCAGTAGAAGTAAAACAATTCAAACATCCATAAAGCATTACTCATAACACCACTATTTTATTGTGGAAACCCTTGTAAGAGGGAGAAAACCATCGTGGGGATGAAACCCAAAAATCTTTTCATTGTAGTAAAGAGTTTCTCTAGTAGGAGCTTACAATACCCTATTAGGGGCTCACCCGGTCAAGAGTTATTAGTACCTCCTTAGAAGTATAATGAGACCTATTAGGATCTACCTCACTAGAGGATTTATAACTCCTTCTCAGAAGTCATCCTATTAAAGGATTTATACACACTTATTATAGTCCATCATGTTAAGGGATTTAACCTACTAACCTATTAGAGTTATCCTTGAGAAATGAACTCAAATAACTAGTATGGAAATGACAGTGCTTGCCTGTAAGATCCAATTCAATATCTAAACTCTGAGCATGATACTCTGTCTCTATCTCTGATCACAACCACAAAAAACATGATCTTCAACCCACAATCACACAATTTAGCTTTCCTTTATATTGTTTTTCTTAAGTCGGTTAAACTTTTAAAAAGAATCCATAATCGGCTCAACACATTGATCAACCACATGAAAATCCATGCCAAACAAACCTAACATGTTGACCCAAAATGTAATATAAATATTTATTACAAAATACCGACAATAACTTAACCACCTTGACCATCTGATCAACAGGTATGATTTGGTAAGTCAACCGGTTCATACTGAACACAATACCATAATACTGACTTTCACAAAATGTTGAGTTAACTATTGCGGTCATAAATCTGAACTTGTCTGACCATAGTGATGCTCTAGTAACAACCACACCTCCCAATATCCTCACATACTCGATCACTACTCAAAACACTTTATGTTACTGTCTCTTGTTAACCGGTCAGAACACTTAGCATAAACTACTTCACCTATTCATCTTGTTGATCGGTAACTGCAACCTAGTCACCAAAACTAATAGAATCCTGGAGCTGCCATCAATGACAAACTCAAACTTGTCATCTCAACTACAAAATCCATCATAATGCCAACACATAGTCTAAAATAAATTATATGATGTGTGGCATGAAATAAAGCCCCTAAATATAACACCCTAGAATTAATAATATTATCTAAAGAAAGAATTAAAGCATCTTGCAACACATCACCGGTTACATTCTCTTCCTTGTTGTTCATATCCTTGGTTTCCCTTTTGAGACCAACAATATTTCTTTAGGTGTCCTTTCTTTGGGCACAATGGTAGCACTCCAACCTTTCCCTAGATTTATATCTTCCCTTATATTTTTATGGTTTTGGGGTTTTTTTCTCTTTCCCTCTATCTTCCCTTATTCTAAATAGTCAAAGCACTACTTGATGCTTCACCTATATTTTTTTGTCACATTTCTTTGATAAGTGTTTGAATTAGAGATAGAATTGTATATGTTGAAATCCTACCTGTTGGGAGCACGCTCAGACATGCAAACATTAGAGATATAAATCATTTAACTATACTAACATGTCTAAAAGCATATTATAAAAATAACAATGGACTCCATCACAACCTCTGATGAGCTGAACAAGGGCACCCAATGCCTTGTTGATTTGCTCTTAGAGAAGGTTTGTGGGTGTGCTCTCCCAACACAATATATTAATCCCACTTGATTGCTTGGTGGATGGAACTAGGATGCAAACTCATGGATGGATGAATAACTCAAGAACAAGTATGAAGAACTTGTCTCAAGCTATTCATCATATGATTGAAATGCAAAGTAAACAACTAAGCTAGAATGATATGCATGAGATGATAAAACTAAATTCATTTGCCATTATCTTAACATGTGATCTCTAGATTCAACTATGAGTTAAACATGAAATGAATCAAGAACTAAGATTTGAAAAACATGAACTAATGCAATTCTAGAGCTATTTTAACATGATAACAATGCATAAATGAGAGATGATTTTCTCTTGACAATGGCCTCTATTTATAGATTTTTTGGAGGAGAGAGAGGGCTTGGATGAGGTGGAGCTCATGTGGCATCCACATAGGTGCCACATGAGGGACACATAAGTCATGCAAGAGGCCCACTTTTCTCACACATGTCTGAGAAACTTTGGATGTGATGGGTCAAAGTGTACTTAAAGTACACATGTGAAGGATCTTATAAGAGGTGTAAGAGGGTGTAAGAGTTTTGGGCCGATAGAACACTTTTAGAAAGTGTATGAAGGTGTCACCATGGGTGTAAGAAACCCTGTTGGCACCAAATAAGGATTATTTGGAAAAGGTGATTTTTGGAAATTTGCTCACACGTGTGAGCAAATAATTAGGACTAATTGGTGTAGGAATCAATAAATTAGCCTAATTAACCTTAGTTAATTAGTGAATAGGTCTATTTGGTGAGAGTGATGTGAGGTAGGGTAGGATCTAGGCTCAAATTAGCTTAATCTAAATTAAAAAATTTAGATTAATTTAGTTTAGTAGAATTTAAGTCATGTGCAGGAATAAATAAATAAAAAATTTATTTAAAGGGATTAATGAGGGATAATGTATTTAAATAAGATTTAATACATCAAAGGGGGTAGTATTCAAATACTAAGGAAAGTGAAGCATATTTAATTAAATAAATTTAATTAAATAGATAGAAGAATATAACAAATATAATTAATTAAAATTAACTATAATGTTATGGGAATATTAATTAAATTAATATAGGGACGATTTTAGACGTCTACATTTTTCCCCTCTTTGATGCGGCGTTGAAAGTGGCGTCGCGTCAAAGAAAAGAAAATAAGTTGCCCCAAAGCAGTCAGAAAAACCTATGGCGGCGAGAGTGGAGGAGTGTGCCCCCTCGAGAAAATAATAGGAAAAATACAATTTTTTAATAAAATTTTCTCAAAAAAGGTAGGAAAATAGGGAAAAAAAATCAATTGCATGGTGTGTCCAAGGAAAATGGAGGAAAAATAGGGATTGGGGAGACAGATGGAAGAAACGGGGCCCAAGGGGATATAAATAGTCCATCAAGGGCCATAGACAAGTCACTTTCACCCACAAAGAGAAAAAAGAGAGAAGAAGAAGAGAGCGATGGCAGCACAACAAGAGCGAGCATAGCTTGGAGAGCGCATCCCGGTGCACCAACGACTAATAGATACGGGACCACTGGTGAGTAGTCGACCACCTCTTAGTCAATTATGCATTTAATGCTTTCTGAGGTCATTAGGGCATCATTAATGCATCTAAAAGCTGGTGCGCAGCGCAGACGGCAGTCGCCTGACCACCGTCTGCTCAGACAGTGATCGACAGACCATCGTCCTCACAAATGACCGATATGTGATCGGCATCTACGCAAACGGAGATCGACCAATCTCTATCTACGAGTGTAGGGGAAGAGAGAATATGCGTAGTGGAGACAGTGGAGTTAAGACTCCGTCGGTTGTGTGGAAAAAATGCGGCAGTGGAAATCGCCGTCTCCACAGACTGGCATCTGTGAAGATCCGTTGGCTCCACAAACTGGTGACTGTAAAAGTCTGCCGTCTGCGAGGGTCAACTACTGTCTGCGCGGATTGACCCAAAAATGGAAGAGAGGAAGAAGAGGGAAGACAAGGGTCCAGGATCATTTTTCGATGCCCCAGACAGGCCTGGGACATTTTTTGATGCCCCAGAATGCTATCTAATGTCAAACATTTGTTTGTTGGATGCAAGAGGAGACCATCACTTTCTGGGCAAGGGAGTGCTACCCACTGAAAATGGAGTTGGAGTAGCAGTTGACAGCAGTTGAGTGGGGGATTGATACATTATGTGGGCTAGAGCATGTATGACATTGGCCTCATCTGTGAGTGCATAATGCGCTCGTGTCTACTCTGATCGAGAGGTGGCATAGTACCACTTTGATCTTTCACTTCCCGACAGGGGAAGTGATGATCACCCTTCACGATGTGTGGAGGATTTACAGAGTGCCAATTCGGGGGCCGATACCCAAGTACTGCGTCAAGGGGTCAAAGCCATATATGAAGATGGCATTTGGTCAGAGATATGCAGATCTGCCTACCACACGGTAGTAGATGTCCTGGAAGGGGGTGATGGAGATGGAGCCATGGTTGTGGCGGGTGGCCCTATACTTAGATAGATTGATAGGGGGATGACTAATGTCTAGTCATGCAGGCAAGGGATTCCCTATGGGTTGGGCATAGATTCTCAGCAGCATGGTTGACGATGGAGACCAGTACTGCTGGGGTTACACCATTCTCGGCCAGCTATATTATGATCTACATATGTGCGCTTACTGTAGGGATAGGGCACTAGGTCCCAGGTGCACTCTTCTTCTAGTATGGGCATGGGAGCATATTGCGGTCATATGACTGATTAGACACCGTGAGACCCAAGTGGCTTACGAGTCGTTCATATACCAGTATAAGCCACCTATTAGCTATGAGGACATAGATTCAGTCGGGTATTGGTGATGGAGATTGGATGAGATGGGGGACATACGGTGGGCACCCTATGTTGGGTGCAAGGCCTGGGATCACGAGATCCCACAATAGGATGGATATGCAAAGGACAAGTTTTATTACTCATATTATATGAGGTTTGTTCAAGCCGACTACTGGTTGATCAGGAGGATGACATATATGATCTCCAGATACATACTAACCAAGGCATGGAGACACATGGGATAGGTACAAGAGGTTGTTCTAGACAGGTTCCCACATCCATTGGTGACCCGAGAGGTGGGGAGTATCTGGGGGATGGGAGTTAATCCCTGCATAGCACAAGCATCATTTATGGAGATGATCAAGGTACCATGGATCAGAGCATAGGAGTCATTACAAGATGCAGGTGTAGTGCTAGCATATGCTCAGTGGTGGGCTACTCATAGACCGATTAGATTGATTGTCCCAGGGATCGTATAGGAGGATGAGCAGCCAGGTGTCGGAGGAGATGGGGAGGGATAGGATGGAGATGATGATGATGAGGAAGGGAGAGGTGGAGGAGGGGCCAGAGGGAGGAGAGTCTGGCCTAGGGTTGTGGCACTAAGGTGGCAAGGACATGTGGAGATACCTGCAGGGGGCAGCCTCCCATAGTGCCAAGTGTTCAGGTACAGGGATAGGATGATCCATGGGGGCCATAGGGGCCACCAGGGTAGGTACATGGGCCACTAGGACAGGGACAGGGGCCACTGGGATAGGTACCACTAGTGGGCTATGTAGCCCAGGAGACTCATGATACAGTCATAGCAGAGCGGGACAGTCTGCGGACAGAGCTGGGCAGAGTACAAGGCTTGCTAGCGACATCTCAGGTGACCGAGGTGAGTGCGCAAGAGGAGATTTAGAGGCTACAGGGGGTACTAGCTACAATACAGGCCACATGGAGTAGCTTATAGATAGAGCTAGCTAGGGTATAGGGGGAGCTGGCAACAGAGACCACTCAGGGGGATAGTGCATAAAGAGCACTATATATTTTACAGGCTCAGGTGGAAAGTGGCGAGTTTTCCATTATTGAGGAGCATGGTGATATTTTAGAGGAGCTGGCAATGATGTTAGCATAGATAGCAGGTCTAACCGTAGAGTGAGATCTAGAATGGAGACATGTGGAGAATTACAGAGCAGATCGAGATATAGCTCAGTTGGCAGGCAGGGCTGTAGGTCTGGGTCAGATGATGTCAAATGCGATGGCAGTGCAGAGAGAGGCTGGGCAGAGAGGATGAGAGGTCACATACTATATGGGGCTCTATCACAGTGTAGTGCCAGAGGAGGCACGATAGCCTTCTTACTCAGAGAGGGTGCAGATAGAGAGCACAGGATGAGGCTCACAGGGATCGATGGGGTTACCACCGCGCCGAGACAGTGGTACAGGACCATCACGGTCACCATCATGATTCTTCTCATACCATCTTTTGATACACATTTTTGACACATTATGTATGATTTTCACATTTTGAGATATATATACATGGACTTTGTGGACTATTTGGACCTTATGGACTTTATTTATGATGCTATATGATGTGATGTTTATGTAGGATGTATGGATGCATTATGATGTTATATTACAGATGTTATATGATGTGATGACTAATATGTAGGATGAGATGAATGTATATGAATATGCTAACATATTTGTGATGCAGGGATGAGATGCAGATATATATAGATGTTAGATGTGATGTGTTAATGCTTATAGATGGATATATTTTGTCATGTATTGATGTAATGTGATGATGAATAAATGCAAATGCATATATGATTTGTGAAATGTGAAATGAATCTAAAATGAATGGATCCTAAAAAATGTTTAAGGACTTAACAATGCAACTAAATGAATGAAATGTAACTATATGCAATGGTAATGATTAATGATTAAAATGAAGTAACAATGCAACTAAAACATGCAATGGAACTAAATGCAATAATGAATGAAGTAACTAAATGTGACCTTAATGAGTAATGATTAATGAACGAAGTAAAAATGTAACTAAATGCAACCATAATGAGAAATATAACTGTAATGATTAATGATTAATGAATGAACTGAATGGATGAAAAAATAACCTAATGAATGAATGTAAGATGAGATAGATGAGGACACTATTTTTGTGTGTATCAAATAGGTCTAATAAAATCACTTAGGTGACTGGATAGGGGGAATAAATAGAAACCTTTGCCAAGAGCAAAATCAAAGTGCAATATGTCCTAACTAAAATGCAAAGACTAACTACATGATGATAGTGGGATTGATACCATGTTAATGTTGGAGAGCACACCCTAGTTTGATATTGCAAAAGGAGTTATGCACCATGTGCTAGAAAACACAAGTGACATGGTTCCTTTGCGTGGACTAGACTCAGACAAATAGGTTGTTAGGAACAAGAATGTGAGATATCAGATATGATGAGATCTATGAAATGTTACTCATGAGGAGACACAGTACATCCAGATCTTTTGAGGGATTTGAGATGCATGAATCCTACCCCCAGTGAGGCATACATAGTCATAACCAAATATCAAAACATAAATGCACTAACAAACTATGACAAGCAAATCATGCCACAAATGACACGTATTTCACTATATACTCACCATAACGAACCAAGATATAAAAGATTGAGGCTATTGCGATAAGAACATAGTAAAACACAAGATAAAATCAACAAAAAGGCGTCCTGACCAAGGGTTCATTCATTCCAAAAGTTCTTTCCATGAACAATTTTGATGTGAGGATTGATAGAACAGCCGAAACCGAAAGGATGCATCCTAATGGGCCAAAGGTTTGATTGATAAAAATAGGAATTCACTGGCAATTGCTTGTGAATAGAATGATCATTAGGAAAGTCAATCTATCTACTGATTTGTGTGAAACATTTGCGATCACTGTGTCTAGAACAAAACTTAGTATTGATATGGTAAGCTCAGTCGTGCGGGAATTTTTATTACGGAGGTAAAAAATGGTCAAGGAACTACCTGCACAGATATGGGTAGTGACTTTTATTATGGAAGGCGATGTAGGCTTCTCGGAAAAAAATGTGGGAACAGATGGTGGATCTGACTACACATGGCGCCTTAAACAAGTTTTCACCATGGTACTTATCCATTGCGCCACCGAAGTGGTTTTCATAGATGAACGAATTTATTTCTCTTTCTCTTTTTCTTTTCTTATATTCTTTTCAAGCTTTTGTATTTTTTATGCTTTTTTGATTTTTTTGATTTTTTTTGCTTTTCTGATTGTTTTTTGAATGTTTTTGGATTTTCTATTTTTTTTTTTTGGATTTTTGAAGATTTTTGTTGTACAACAGACTACTGATGGATCAAGCATAGAAGAGCTTAAGATGTACAATATTTAAAGGATTAGGGAGTGGATCTCCCTCTGGTGACATAATTTGATAAGCATCGGAACCATATTTTTCTATGACAATGAAGGGACCCAACCAATTAGGCTCAAACTTTCCTTTCTTTTCACAGTTCTGGTGGTTCTTCATATTGTGCTGCAGGACAAGATCACCAACCTCAAACTGATGAGGCTTGATCCTTTTGTTGAATTGAAGGAAAAGTTGATTTTGATACACATGGAGGTGGTCTAGGGCATTGAGGCATCTCTCATCGAGGAGTTCCAGCTCTTGCAAGTGGGAAACTCTATATTCTTCTTCGGACAATAGATTCTTGAGAGAAATTCTGAGGGAAGGGAGCTCAATTTCAATGGTTAGAATAGCCTCAATACCATAAACAAGGGCAAAGGGAGTGGCTCCCGCGGGGTTTTGAATGGAGGTGTGGTAAGCCCAAAGGGCGGGGTTGAGGTGAAGGTGCCAATCGTGGCCAGCTTCATCGACCATTTTCTTGAGGATTCTGAGGATGGTTTTATTTTTATCCTCAGCTTGACCGTTGCTTTGTAGAAAGTACTTGGAAGAGGTATGGTGGGTAATGCTGAATTTCCTACATAGCTCTATGACATCCTTGTTCTTAAAAGGTCCTCCATTATCCATAACAATGTCCTGAGGAATGCCATAGCAACAGATAAGATAGTTCAAAATAAACTTCAAAATCTGTTTTCCAGTAGTGTAGGTGAGAGGAACAGCTTCGACCCACCTGGTAAAGTACTCTGTAGTAGCTACGATGTATTTATGGTCAGTGGAAGAATTAGGGAAAATCTAGCCAACAAGGTTGAGACCCCAGCGTGAAAAAGGCCAAGGGGTGATGGTGGGTTGGAGGGATTGGGAGGGAGCATGTATCAAATTGTCATGCTACTGATAAGGTACACACCTCTTCACATAGTTGTAGGCATCTTGTTCCATAGTAGGCCAGTAATATCCAGTGCGTAACAAATTTTTGGCCAAAGTAAGTCCACTAGAGTGAGACCCATAGTTTCCTTGATGTACCTCCTCCAAGGACATTTGTGCTTCATCAGAATTTGGACACCTTAAAAGAGTTCCATCAAAATACTTTTGAAAAAGGGTATCAGCAAGGATTGTGTATCGGGAAGTGTGGTGAATGAAAGTTTTATGTTGGTTGGAGGTTAAAGTAAGTGGGGTATGTCGATCGCAAAGGTAGGAATATACTTCTTGGTACCATGGGGAATTGGGATCAGCAATTTCACACACCATTTCAGAATTTAGTTTGTCATAGGTAGGGACCGTAAGATTCTCAACAAGAAACTCACACCGTGTGCTGTGTTCTGGTATAGTGATCAAGGACCCAATTGTTGCCATGGCATCTGCTACTTTGTTGTTCATGTGAGGAATCTGTTGGAAGATTAGCTCAATGAAATGCATTTTGAGATCTTTGATTGTACAATAGTAGGGAAGCAACTTGTCGTCCTTTGTTTGATATTCATCCATAACTTGTTTGATAACCAATTATGAATCACCAAGCACCAATAAAGTGAGAATCTTCCATTGTATGGCCTATCAGAGTCCAAGTACAAGGGCTTCATATTCTGCAATGTTGTTGGTACAAGGAAACTGTAATTCATAAGATTTAGGGATGAGATCCCCTTTTGGTGTAACAAACAAGATTCCTGCCCCTGATCCTTTCTGAGTGAAGGATCCATCAAAATAAAGCTTCCATGGTGGACTCAGGGCAAGATTAAGGACTGATTCATCTAGAAAATCTGTGATCAAAGGATGTTGACCGTCGACATGTGCTTCAACTAACTGATCTATAATTACTTGTCCTTTGATAGCTTTTCGATCCACATAAACAAAGTCGAACTCACTAAGAATCATGACCCATTTTGTTGTACGGCCCGTAAGAGCAGCATGTGCCAGGAGATATTTGAGGGGGTGAATTTTGGAAACAAGATGAATCTTATGATTAAGCATATAATGTTGTAGTTTCTGTGTACATAAAACAACAGCCAAACACGCCTTCTCAATCAGGGAATAATTCAACTCATAGCCAATAAGAGTCCTGCTGAGATAGTAAATTGCTCGCTCTTTGCCGATATCATCTAATTGTGCCAAGAGGGCTCCCTACGTGACCTCTGTAGAAGATATGTACAAAATTAGAGGATGGCCAGCAACAGGTGATACCAACATGGATGGATTAGCTAGATAGCCTTTCAATTTCTTGAATGCATTTTGACATAAGCAATCCCACTGAAACTTGATATTCTTGTGCAGGAGATTAGAGAATGGATGCACCTTATCTGCTAGTTGTGACATGAATCTTTTGATTGATTATAGTTTTCCTTGTAAACTACATAATTTTTTTAATGTTTTGGGTGGTGGCATCTCTAGGATTGCTTTTACTTTCTTTGGATCAACTTCTATTCTACACCGTGACATAATGTATCCCAGTAGTTTACCAGATTGTACTCCAAAAATGTACTTCTTAGGATTCAACCTAAGTTTATATTTCTCCAATCACTCAAAGATGGTAGTAAGAATAGGAATATGGGATTCCATTATTTTGGATTTTCCTAAAAGATCATCAACATAATCTTCCATGAAGACATGCAAAAGGTCATGAAAGATGGTAGTCGTTGCTCGTTGATAAGTGGCTCCAGCATTTTTAAGGCCAAAAGGCATCACCTGATAACAGAAGGTGCCCCAAGGTGTTGTGAATGCATTTTTTTGATGGTCTTCTAGTGCTATCCTACTCTGATTATAACCTAAGAAGCCATCCATAAGTGACAACATTTCATGTCCTGTCGTCAAATCCACCATAATGTCAATATTTGGGAGTGGAAAATCATCCTTGGGACATGCAAGGTTTAGATCTCTGAAATTAGTGCAAATGTGAATACCCCTAGTAGGATTACCTACTGGTACAATATTAGAAACCCATTTAGGATAATCAATTGGTCTGATTACTTCAGTGGCCAGCATCTTTTGAAGTTCTACTTTGACTACCAATGTGACTTGCGGATGCATCTTGCAAAGTTTCTGCTTAACAGGTTTTACACTTGGATCTACAGCAAGATGATGCATGACAAGATCTATATCTAGCTTGGGCATGTCTTTGTAAGTCCAGGCAAAGTTGATTTTGTGTTTATGCAAGAATGTTGTAATGTCTTTCTTTTCTTGATCACTGAGAGAAACTACAATGTAGGTGATGTGTGGATCTTCTTATATGCCTAGGTTGATTGGAATAGTATCTTCAATGATCATAGAGGACACTTCTAGTTCTAAAGATATAAACAACAAGTCAACCTCTCCATCCTCTAGCACCTCAGAAAGATTTTCACTAGAGAAAGCATCCTTTATTTTATATTTTTCTTCATCTAAAGGTACCTGCAAGAGGTTTTCACCAGAGGATGTATTTTCATTTTTTTATTTTTATTTTCTTTTTCATTTTTGCGAATGAGAGAGTTGACTTGGCTACCGAAGTAGGCTTGTTCACTGTAGCAGATCTAATGTTCATATTCTCAAAAATTCTTAAATCCAAAGAGGGCTAAAACTGCCTCATCCGAATCACAAACATCCAAAGCTAGTGGTGAGTCTTGCTAATCCCAGTCAATTAATTCAAGGTTTGTGAGGGGTAGGCGAGGGGACGAAAGGTCATCTTGGGTGATAGTGAAGACATGATGGTTTTCATTTAGGTCATCTTCAATATAGTGGAAAGGAATTTTGAAGAACTCTTCCTCAGTGTCTGAATCTGAGGTAGCTAGACAATAATCCTTAGCGAAGTTATTCTTGGTCTCTACGGAACCCAATACGTGCCCTTTAGGATAGCCATTAGCTGTTATGATCTTCTTCTTACCTGTCTCATTATCTCCAAGGCTAGTACCATGATATCCCATGCTTTCAAAAATGGGAGTAATCTTAGGATAATTTCCTTTAGGGAAAATTACAGGTCGTTCTTCTTCATCATTATAGAGCCAATCAAGGACATTGTATTCCATGTGTTCATCTGATAGGGACCCCCAATGTTCAAAAATAATTGATTTGCAGTGCATAAGTGTTTTATCCTTAGAGAGGGGTAATGGTGATGGTCTTCCATAAGACTTTGGAAACAAAGGGAGTTTCCCAATACATAGAGCACATTCAAATTTATACTCTCCCATGACTTGGTCTGTAAACATGGCTTTTGCTTCAGATGAGGAGGATTTGTCTTCAATGACCTTGTCTTTAGTAACTTTTTTCCTTTCCTTTGGACTGCTCAGCTGGTGTGTCTGATGTCTTTTCTGGAACTAATGAAGTGTTTGAAACATGGGTTTCTTGATTGAAGTGTCGGTCAAACTCATTCAACGGACAGTAGTTAGCTTGTTTGCCTTCCAATATCTTACAGTATTGAAAGGGCTCAGGCTCTCCAAGAATTGTGATTTCTCTACCATGATGTGGGAACTTTAGACATTGATGATAAGTAGAGGGTACACCTTTGATAGTGTGTATCCATGGTCATCCCAACAAGATATTATAAGGTAGATCTAGATCCAGTACATGGAAAATAGTTTCAATCAGGACTGGGCCTACTTGTAAGGGTAGTGTGATCAAACCCTTGCTTTCTCATTCTCGATCATCATAGGCCTTTATTGTGATTCATTTATCTGCATCAATGAGGTCCTTTGAAAGACCGATATTACAAATCATTTTCAATGTGCACAAATTCAAGCCAGATCCACCATCGATGAGGACTCATTTTATTCTTGTGGAGTAGATTTTTCCTTCTATATGGAGGGACTTATTATGATGAGGGTCAGGACCACCGAAGTCCTTATCAGTGAAGATGAGATGTTCTTGCATGGCTAGGTTCCCTATCATAGCTTTGAATTGTGCAACGTTGATGTTCTCAGGGACACGGGATTCATTTAGAGCTTTATCAAGGATTTCTCTGTGAATTGGCAAAGTTGTTAAGAGCTCTAGAATGGATATCTGTACAGGTTTCTTTCATAACTAGGCCAATGAGTCAAAGTGTGAAGCAGGTTGAGAAGCATTAGATGGTGCAGCTGGTGGATTTGCAGATGTAGAAGGTTTATCAACAGCTTGGACAGTGACTCTGGGTCTACGTGTAATAGCATTACAATCAGCAGCTTTGAGGATTATGGTATTAACATGCATGTCAGATTCTTCAATGCGGCCACAAAGAGACTCAAACCCAAAGATATCATTTTCACTTAAACTCCCACACATAAAATCATGGCCTGTAATAGTATTGGTAGAATAGTCATATGGGATTGTGTTTGATGCATTTTTTTATTGTGAGGTGGGAAGGGCTGATTGTAGACCTTGAGTTTCACATTAGACGAGGATGCATTCTGACCTTCAACTTCAATTTTCCCATCCTCAATGAGATCTTGCACAAAGTGTTGAAGCTTCATGCACTTCTTGGTATCATGCCCCTTGATGTGATGATAATCACAATACTCATTATCTCTATACCAAATAGGTTTAGGTTGATTCTCATCAAAAGGTCAAGTATTTGGGTAGACTATCATTCCTTGATCCACCAGTTGTTTGAATATCACATCTAGAGGTTCTGCCAAAGCTGTGAATTATCGCCATTGTCGATTGTCGTTATTATTGTAATTGTTGGGAGGAAATAAGAATGATTGATTGTGTGGCTATTGATTGTTCTGATTGTTCTAATTTTGATTGTTCTGATTTTGATTGTTGTTGCGATTCTGATTTTGATTATGATTGTTATCGTGATTATTTTGATTGTTATTGTTGGATGCTTGAACATTTTGAACATGCTTGGCATCAGTCACTCCATCATTGACAACTCCTTTGTTTTTACTCCAAAAATTTGGTTTATCATTGTTGGGGGGAGTATAATGTTTGATGCTACCTCTTTGCAAAAGGCCATCTTCAATGTCTTTTCCCTTCTTGACAAGGGAATCAAAGGTGTCAGGTGAAGCCATTTTCATTTGGAAAGACATCTCAGAGATTAAATTCTTTGTGAAGATGTCAATTAAGTGACTATCAGGTATTTTCCATGATATGTGATTTGTAATATGTCTCCATCGTTGTAAGAAACTAGCAAAGGTTTCTCCATTCTTTTGTTTAGTATTGCACAAATCATTGAGTGTTGCTTGATGTTCAATGTTATATGAGTATTGTCCAACAAACTTCTCTACAAGATCAGAGAAAGTAGAGATTGACCTATAAGGAAGGGCCATGAACCATTCTAAGGCTGCACCTCCAAGACTCCTAGTGAAGAGTCTTTTTAAGTAATTCTCATTATAGGCGACCTCTTGACACGCAATGTAAAACTCTTTGAGATGTTGTAGAGGACTTGTTTCACCTTTATATTTCTCAAATTTGGGCATCTCAAAGTTTGGTGGGAATGGTTGCATTGTGATAGACTTGTCAAATGGATAGGGATAAATCTCTTCAAAAGAAAACTCCTTCTTGCCCCCATTCTATAAGCCTTGTACAATGCTTTTGATCTCATTGAATTGTTGGGTGAAGTCTGGAGTATTCTGTGTGAGAAACAGGTGTACATAACCTCCTCCTCCTCCAAAATGTGCAGCTAAAAATACCATGGAGGTCATACCAACAGTAGGAGGAGGTATATACTGATAGGCTCTAGATGTATCAGTTGCAGAAGTTTTCATCACTTTGTTTGAAACAGAGATGATGTATACAAGGGCATAGAAACCTGCTCTATGTTGTTGACATTAGCGCTTGCTCCTTGAGTCATCGTTGTTTGAGTGTTATTGTGAGGAGTATTGTTTGGCAAGGCGCTTAGGATTTATTGAATTTATTCCAGTGTCAATTGAGGTATTGATATAGTTGTTAATACAGGTGCGAATATAGGTATTAATGTGGGAGGTTCACTAACAGCCCCTTTACTAGTATCATGTGATGATGTATCATTTGAACTAGAAGCCATGGCTATAGTAGTAGCAGCGGCAGCTTTGGTGATGTTCCAGGTAAGGAGTGTATCATCAAAATTAGCGGGTACTGTGACACCATTTTGAATAATATTCAAGAATATTTCACCATTGTTTTGCATAATGGCTTTCTCAACCATTTCCACATTGTAAGGATCACTAAGGAAATCATTCACTTGTGTAGGTCTTTCCTCTTGTTCTACTAACTCAGTTTCTTCATGAATTTTTTCAGCTTGTACTTCAGGACCTTGAAAGTATTGAGTGCCAAAAGGGTTCACTTCATAGGTAGCGGTGTTAAGTGTTCCATGCCTCATGTTTCTATCTTGGGATCGAGTAACAACCATACAATGGTGAATTTAGAAGAAGAATGGAAGACAAGGAGATGTAAGAAATGAAATGGAGCAAAGATCTTGATCTTGGATTTGATTGGATTTGATTGATGTTTGATTAAAGATTGATTGATTGATTGATTTAAAGGTTTTTGGAACAAAACCTAAGCGTGAAAAAACCTTATGATGATACAAACACAAAAGGATTTAAAGAAACACCTGTTCTACTTGAAGATGGACTTGTGATCTCAAGCAGAATGGGACATTACTAAAGGATTTAAATTACTTGAGACAGACTGATGGTCTACAAGAAATGTTTGTGTTCGTTTGAGGATGAAGGTCTGTAACACTTTGATTAAGGTCTTTCAACCTAAAAGGATTGGTTTGATTTGATTGATCCAATGCTCTAAGAGAAGAAATGATGATAGAAGAATTGAGAAATTGATCCTAGAAGCAAGATGGTTGTTTAATCGTATTTCTCAAGGGAGACAAAGGCACGATTGAGCGAGAATTTGGCCATGAAATTGTAGACTTTATTGTTGTAAATGATTTTGTTAACTTTGTCACAATAATTGATTTCCTGATGAATTGATTTGGTAATGTGTTGGTACTCTTTGGATTTGCGAGTGGTTTCTTTCTATTCTCTAATGACTGGAGGTTTTGGAAGCTTAACTTTCTTATGTTTCTTGAAATTGGTCATGTCATATGAGAAATTTGATTTTGGCTTAATGACTGATTGATTTAGGGCAAATGATTTTGGGGTCCTACGAAAAGTCAAATTTCAAATGTTTCAGCAGATTTGGAAGCTCACTGTTTTCAAGCAGAGACGACAATCTCAGATGCAGCCATTGATTTTCACAGACGGTGATCTGCATAGACAGTAATCTGCATAGATGGTAGATCCAGAGCAGAGATGACCGACTGTGGCTAAGGCAGTGTGTTAAAATTCTAGGAAAATTTTTTATCTTCATTCTGATTTTGGGAAAACTTGTTCGATGGCAAGAACTGATTTTAGCATATTCAAACCAGAAAAATAACAGACACACATCTCAAAACAATCCAACAAGGGACAAAGCAACCTTGAGGGATACCAACAAATGTGACATTAGGAAACCTTGATTTGAAATTGTAGGATCTTGTTTGTGTATGTTCAAGTGACTCTTTCAAGCCACTTATATTTTTACTGGGTCTAGCACAATGAAGACAATTCAAACAGTAGCTACCTTAGGAAATTGGCTTCGCATGAAATATTATAGGCCCATTGCTTGGTAGTCCTTCAGCTCACACAGTAGTGTCACCCCCGAAAAGGCACCCGTGTTTTTTCCTTTTCCCAGGTATTGTTTCCGTGCTACGAAGATCTCTTTTGCAACACAATACCCTGGGACACATATGATGAGAATCTTGGGGGGAGAATCTTCCCTCCCCTTGCACTATAATAAGTCACCGTTTAGAGGTGAACCGGGTAAGATACTAATTTATAGTTTCTAGCAAGGTTTTGTGGCGTCCCCGCAATCAGTTTGTACGGCATAAGACACTTAAGTCTCTAGCTCAACCATGCCAATATGTTGAGGATATTAACTCAGTATGGACTACCATTAGACATGACCCACCCGAGCTTGAAGAGATAAAGAGGACCTTTGGGTCACACTTTATTTCTATACTAGATGAAGGGATTACCGGTTTGAGGTCGTCCTCTAAAGGAGAAGCATACCCTTTAGATTGGCCTCTCTAAAAGTTTGATTAAGCTAAGCTTTCTCTTCACTCAAGATCCACGAAGGCAAGGGGAGAGGATACGGCTATAACTTAATCATAGTGTCACTTATATTAAGGGGTTTTAATCTAAATAACATAATAGCTGGAAAGAAGTGTTGAAAAATACTTCTTCAAACACACCAAGAAGTGTTCATTCTAAATTGAACTTATTTAAAAGCAACTAAGTGTTTTTTACCTAAGCAAAAGATACAATAGTATGGTTAATCATTCATGTTCAATTTATTTCCCACACAGCAAAAAGAAAGCTTGTAAAAGGTGTGTTAATTGCCTTATGTCATTCAAGATTGGTTAAAATTCATTCCCTTAACATTTAAGATTGAGTTAGGTAAATTTTAAACAACATACATTCCAAGACAAGTGTTTAGTCATACATGTTCATTTAAGGATCTATTAAAGAACCATCGGGGAACCTACATGAAATCTGTTAGCAGTCTTAAAGTCTCAGATATTAAATGTTGTAGAAAATCCTTAAACTCGGGAAAACGCATAGACGGCCAAGTATCGCAGACGGTGATCTATGCAGACGAGGGTCTGCAGAAATGGCGAAACACCTGCACAGACGGCCAAATACACACAGTCAGATTCTGTTAAAAAGCAAACTTACTTAGACTTAAAAAATAAGATTTTTACCAAATCAAACAGCATTTAACTCCTAACAATTGCCTTACTGTCAGAAACCCGAGAGTTAAAACACTAAAAATTTGATAAAATAAGTTTTAAAACACAGTCTTATGCGTCTGTTTCTGAACAGGCAGAGACGGTGAGTTATATGTGTAGATGGTCGAATGTCGTAGATGGCTGGAAAGCACAGACGGTAATCTGCAGAAATGGCGACTCCAGAGCGGAGACGGGTCTACGTGAAATTTTTTAGAACTATAGAAAATCTACAAAAAATGTTAGAAAAGAAGGGACATGGGTCCCACTGGGCGTGCCAAAATGTATGTGTTGAAATCCTACCTGCTGGGAGCACGCTCAAACATGCAAATGTTAGAGATATAAATCATTTAACTATACTAACATGTCTAAAATCATACTATAAAAACAACAATAGACTCCATCACAACCTCTGATGAGCTGAACAAGGGCACCCAATGCCTTGTTGATTTGCTCTTAGAGAAGGTTTGTGGGTGTGCTCTCCCAACACAATATATTAATCTCACTTGATTTCTTGGTGGATGAAACTAGGATGCAAACTAATGGATGGATGAAGAACTCAAGAACAAGTATGAAGAACTTGTCTCAAGCTATTCATCATATGATTGAAATGCAAAGTAAACAACTAAGCTAGAATGATATGCATGAGATGATAAAACTAAATTCATTTTCCATTATCCTAACATGTGATTTCTAGATTCAACTATGATTTAAACATGAAATGAATCAAGAACTCAGATATGAAAAACATGAACTAATGCAATTCTAGAGCTATTTTAACGTGATAACAATGCATAAATGAGAGATGATTTGCTCTTGACAATGGCCTCTATTTATAGATTTTTTGGAGGAGAGAGAGGGTTTGGATGAGGTGGAACTCATGTGGCATCCACATAGGTGCCACATGAGGGACACATAAGCCATGCAAAAGGCCCACTTTTCTCACACATGTGTGAGAAACTTTGGATGTGATGGGTCAAAGTGTACTTAAAGTACACATGTGAAGGATCTTGTAAGAGGTGTAAGAGGGTGTAAGAGTTTTGGGCCAATAGAACACTTTTAGAAAGTGTAAGAAGGTGTCATCATGGGTGTAAGAAACCTTGTTGGCACCAAATAAGAATTATTTAGAAAAAGTGATTTTTGGAAATTTGCTCACACATGTGTGAGAAAATAATTAGGACTAATTGGTGTAGGAATCAAGAAATTAGCCTAATTAATCTTAGTTAATTAGTGAATAGGTCTATTTGGTGAGAGTGGTGTGAGGTAGGGTAGGATCTAGGTTCAAATTAGCTTAATCTAAATTTAAAAATTTAGATTAATTTGGTTTAGTAGAATTGAAGTCATGTGGAGGAATAAATAAATAAAAAATTTATTTAAAGGGATTAATGAGGGATAATGTATTTAAATAAGATTCAATACATCAAAGGGGGTAGTATTAAAATACTAAGGAAAGTGAGGCATATTTAATTAAATAAATTTAATTAAATAGATAGAATAATATAACAAATATAATTAATTAAAATTAACTATAATGTTATGGGAATATTAATTAAATTAATATAAGGACGATTTTAGACGTCTACAAGAATTACATATAGTCACAACCAAGCTATTCCAACTTACAAAGGACAGCCCTAACCTCATCATCAAAGGTTACTTTTACAGAAGTTAATTGACTAGAGACCATGTCAAACTCATTTGAACGATTGACAATAGATCACCTTCTAGCGTCTTCATATGTATTAATTAAAAGTTTCATAAGAAATGTCTTATTGGAAGCTGAGGCTTTTCATACTATTTTTCTAATGCCAACATTATTTCCACCATTGTTGTTTCTTTTTTCTATATTGGAAGCCACCAACTACTATTAGGCACAATCATATTGTTACTACTGGCTTTCTATTGAGAACCTCGTATTGTGGATCCATCATATTCATTAGATTATTTTCTTTTGCACCCAATGGTAAGAAAAGATCCTTCTAATATAGGTAATCTTCCATTTGCGTATTCTATAACTGATAGTTTTGTGTTTTTGATTTTCTCAACCTTAAGCTTGTCTTCTACTACCATTGCCCCCACTTGAATCTGAATATTCCTACCAAATTACTAAAAAAATGGATGGCTCTAATACTAATTATTAAGGTTTAGGAAAACCGGATCAATAAACATTATTAAATACAGTGTAAAATAAAGAGGAAAAAATAACAATTCACAATAATGTGCTTCACCCAATGTGGGCTACATCCACGGGAAAACATTTGTGCACTTTCTTTTATTATCAAACTAAAACAAAAAAAAAATTCTTGACTCCTTTATTAGATAATGGGCAATTTTTGCTTCAAGGCACTGCCCTTAATCCTCCAAATGGGGGTGTTGCTTCTGAACTCCTACCGTGGGAACTGTTGTATGTTGAATGTGGACCTCTTAATTCAACACAAATGCAACATAGTCCTTACACAATCAATGAATTTCACAAAAACAAACATGAATTGTTTGTTCTGCAAATGTGATTGAAGCGACCTGTTGCCTCCTAATTAGATGTGATTGTTGAAGTGTACCCTCAGAATGAGAGCCAACAACCTGACCATTGCTAATATGGAGGATTTAATAGTGCAAGTAAATGAAGAAAGTCATTATCTATGAGAAATATGCATCTAGTTATGAGAAAATGCTCTTTTAATCTATGAATTAAGACATGATTAAGCTATGAAGATGAATTGCATTTAGTCTAAGAATGAATTTGCA
>MU228452.1:2112268-2139757 GCA_018584345.1 Thuja plicata
TTTTTTGCATTCACGACCCTTGACATGCTTTACAAGGCAAAAATCTACCTCAGTTTCCGTGCTACCTCAGTTTTGTATAGCCTCAGTTTCTATGCCACCTTAGTTTCTGTGTCACCTTGGTTTTTGTGCCACCTCAATTTTTGTGCCATCTAATTGCATGGAGGAGAGGGAAAATGACAACCCTATTTTTTTAATATTTTTTTAAAACAAAAAATATAAATTTTTTTTTTATGTTTTTTTCCTTTAATAAAAAAATCATGTTTTTTTAATATTTTTTTTAAAACAAAATATATATATATATTGTGTGTTTTTTTCTTTAAAAAATATAATGTTTTTTTTCAAAAAATACATGTTTTTTAATTGTTTTTTTTTTCCAAAAAACAATTGTTGTTTTTATTATTTTCATTAAAAAAATAATATTTTTTTTCTGCCATTTTGGTGGGAAATCTGGAGGTAGTCCTTTTTTGGAGGTTTTTCACCAGTTTAGTCAGGCTCCGCCACTTTTGGCTGAGGTTCTTCCGAATCATTTGGTTTTTGACCTACTAGTGGTTTTTTGCTCATAACTTGAGCAAACGAAGGCGTTTTTCGCCAAACGACATATTGACAGAAAGCTGGTTCCGAGAACTTTCTGATTTTTTTAGTTTGGTTATCTGATTTTTCCATCTTGCAGGATTTTTTCCAGTCAAAGTCAGGGTTCCATTTTACGCTCTGTTCACTATATCTCGCTCCTCCGAACTCATTTTTTTGACTTCCGCATGGCATTGGAAAGCTGCTTCTGTTCTATTTATTCTTCTATGGGTCTCACACCTAGTTTCTGCTCCTTGTATCTATGTATTCAGTTTTTTTTTGTTTTATGACACTCTGGTAGATATCTTAGATGTTTCAGGTCCTGGGATCGTTTCCTTTTATGAACATTGCATACATCTTTTTTCTGTAGCTTGTTATGCAAATGCACTGAGATAAAGTGTCATCTAATGCATGCTTGAGATTCTATTATACTCGTACTACATTATAAAGTACCATGGGGGGTTTGATGTTTGCTTTATTTGTCATCTACCTTTGTCAAGTGAGTGTCCCTTCCACGACATTAGCCTCATGTGTATCAACGACTAATCATCCTTGACACATACTTTATTTGTGCTTATACATTCTTCATCATGCAGTGTTTCTTGGCAATCTATTTCAGTGTACCTGTCATACCTCTCCCTACTCAGCATTATAGGTTGTATATCTTGTTGGTTCTAATGCTTCCCTCGTTTAATGGAGTGATCTATGTATTCAGTATTTGTTCCTATGTACTACGCGGATGCAGTGGATGGGTACCTATGCATTTCGGTGAGATGGATCATTTACCATATGGACACTCTTCTTTCATTCCTATTTGGAGGCATTCTTCCATCTTCAATTGATCAACTCTTCAGGCTTTGTTTACAGTCTTCTCTACCTGATCATGTTCTATTCAGTGGAGGTTCTAGCAGTTATTTTTTGACAGTGTTTGCAGATTCTTGCTTTAGAGGTGTTCTACATGTTCCTTCTTTGTTCCTATTTTCTAGGACATTCTCTAGTTTGAAGGCTTCTTCAGTCCTTCTGTAGGCTTCATCTCTTTTTGGAGTAGGGTTTTTCCCATGTGGTTTTCTCTATTTCTCCTCTTTACAGAGATTTTTGTACTTGGGTACCTTATCAGGCCTTGCTGTCGGGACCTATTTTTTCCTCTTTCATACCTGTGCTAGGTCAGCTTACCTCCTGAGCTTCGCTTAAGGGGGGGTGTTAGAGTAATCACTTATTAATTAAATCATGTTGATTTAATTAGTTAAGTTGTTTTATTACTCTTTAATGCTTAAGCTTTCTCTAAGGTGCATTAATAATTAATTCTTTTATTAATTATTAATGTGCACCTAGCTTTTAAATTTTAGGGTTTCGTTCACCTTTTTAAGGTTGAACTTTGTAATTATTGTTAAGTAATTTAGAATACTTTTTTGCTCTACTCTTTCGAGTTTCTCTGAGCTTCTGAGTTCTTTGGCTTTTTCCTTCTTTATGTTTTCTTCCTGTAACAGGTATTTTGCATGTAGTTGTTCTTGGGTGTAATCGGATCAGTATTTCTCAGATCCTTCACTCTTTTCTGCCAACTATTGATATGGTCAGGAAATGGGTTTTAGAGATATGAAAACTCAAAGGGAGAATTACAACCAGTACAATGATTGGTGCCATGTTTCTCTGTATGTTTATCACGATGGAGGATGCAACTGTTGTTTTTTCAGGATCATGGGATTATGGGAAACAACACCTTTCTCTATGCAGATGGGAGTCGACCTTTGATCCCATAGCTGATCTTAGTCAAACAACCCCAATCTTGGTCAAGATGTCAGGACTCCAACTCGAATTATGGGATGAACAACTCTTCCACTGGATTGGCAAAACTTTTGGCAACTATGTCTCCACGGATGAGATGACTAAGCCAAAATCCAGGTTAGTTTTTGCATATTTTTGTGTTAATGTTGTTAATAAAACTCTTCCCAAATTTATTACCCTCCAATTCAAATTGGGAAAGAGGACACAAGTGGTTATTTACAAAAAAATGTCATGATTTTCTACTAGAAATGATCAAAATCAAGCATTGTTATTTCTAACTTTGAGGCCTCTGAAAAGGAACTAAAAAAATTAAAGGGGATCTATACTTCCCCTCTATAGGTCAATGCACCACTTGAGGTGGGAGGAACAGACTCTGAGAGTGATGACTACCCTTTTACAGATGGACTGTTAAAACATATGAAAACACCCAAGAAAGTAGATCAGGGGGAGGATTTTTCGAGTACTATGGAACATACTTCATTAGAGGAAGGGGAAATACCTCCCCCTTTCAATGTGTTACCTTATTCTAGGGATACCCAATCCCCCTTCTACGTGGTTGGGTTTGGACTTCATCCAAGCCACCACTCACCCCCCTCCTCTAAGCAAAGAATTTTATTTACTGGGTGCATCGACCAGTACCCCTGGTAATGAGGATGGTTGGATGAAATAGAAAAACAAAAATGAAAACAAGGAGGATGTTGGAATAAAAAATAAGGCGGGTCGACCATCATAGCGTATCACAAGGAAAAGATAAATTACAATGTAAATCGCCAATGGTAGGAAAAGGACCTTGGACTCCACAACCAAAATAAATAAATGAGATTCCTTTCATGGAGCATGAGGGGGTTTAATGGACCCCAAAAAAAATATGCCTTAAGGAATTATATTCTTAAAAATAGTTTAAATTTCCTCCTTTTACAATAAATAAAGAGGACAAACTCCTCTTTTAGCAATCTTGTGAGGGTTTTTTGATTGGGCTTGCAATTTTGTATAAGTAAAGCTAATGGTGCATCTAGTGGCATAACTACCATATGGAATCCATAGAAGGTATATGGGGAACTCATATTATCTTCATAAAACTTCTTCATTGTCAAGATAGCCTATCATGGTAATGTTTGGCCTATAGTCGATGTCTATCAATCCAACTCTCATTCTAGTAGGAAACAGATCTAGGAGGAGATTTCTTCCTTGATCCAACAGTCTGCTACCTCACATTGGCTTCTCGTTGGTGATTTTAATTCTCTTATTTTCCCCTAAAAAAATTGGCAGGTCTAGATGATTATTCTGATAGTATGCTCAACCTATCATATTTCATTAATAATATGGGAATGGTTGACATTTATTTAGCATGACAACACTTCCCCTAGTCAAATCACACAAAAGGTAAAGACCTTATTCAAGTCAAGCTCGATAGATTTCCATGCTCCACTAATTGGTATATTGGATTCAAATCAATATTAGCATCCCCCCCCAAGAATCTATATAAGGCGCTTAATCATATCCTTATAGATTGGAATAATACACTAAAAGACATAGTCCTTTCTACTATGAAATCGTGTGGAATACTCACCCTGTTTTTTGTAGCTACATTCGAAATTGGTGGAACTCCTCTGTAATTGGGACCCTTGTATAATAGTCTGGATACCTAAGATGAGGGGTGAATCAATTATCATAAAATAATTTTCATTAACTTAATCAATCCAAAGAAACCTTAATTCAAAAATAATACTTGCCAGCACAAAGGAACACCAAACACAATGAACACCAGATTTACATGGAAAATCCAAGATGGGAAAAACTATAGAGAAACTAATTCTCATGAATAAGACCACCAGTTAAGGTGACACCAATTAAGGTGTTTTTTACAAAGGCTCATTGTCATTTTTCTCACTACAGGTAAGGCTCACTACCAGTCAGGCTAACTAACCTAAATACATAAACTAGTTATCACAGCTAAAACTCGGCTAACAGCCAAAATAAGAAATAGTGAGAAAGAATTTCACCAATGAAATATTTCACACCAAGTACAACACTGAAGAATACAATAATTTGTTATCACCAGTTGCATACAGTCACACATATAATGATGTTTGAATGTATTCTCTTCAAGTTCGCATTGCCTACACACATGTCTTCATTGAACAGAAATCATCCTCTACATATACCATTCCATGCTTCCATATTCATCCATGTCGGCCAAGCACAATATTAATTAGTAATCTACAAAATTGTCCATATAGTTTGAAATAGTTCACCACATGGCAGTCTCATGGTGGAAGGAATGAAATGTTGACCACACCAAAATATCCTCGCTCAATGCAAAATGCTATCCATTCATCACACTATCCAAAGCCATAGAATAAAATCTACACGCTACAAGGCATATGTTTTTGAACCACAATCATCAATGTTCATATAGGTCTTAACCCAAAATAAAGTATCTCAGTATGTTACAACATGAATGGGACCAGAACAATCACGACTGAAGATAGAACATTATAGCACATCATCTGATGTAGACTAATTTTGGATCACCAAAGCCACATAGAACCACAACCGATCAACCATAATATGTTGACATCAATGACAACCATTAAAGATAACAACAATAATCAAAATCACATTCCAACAATCTCCCCCTTTGTCATTTATGGAAACATTCGTTAATGAAAAAATAAATAAAGAAATATCAGTGTTAGGTCCTCATTTCTTCTCCCCTTTGAAAACAATGATAAAGGAAAAAATCCCCCTAAAAAAATTACTCTACCCCCCTAAGAGGAAGCCATCAAGCATTGATCCAGAAATACCCTATACCAATGCACTCTCTGATGCACTTCAGTTTTCACTAGGAAGGGGCATAACCCCCAACTTCTTCCTGAGATATTCAAAAGTATCCTTACACAATGGTTTTGTAAAAATATCTATAGTCTGCTCTTCTATAGGTACATATTCAAGTCTTACTTCATTTTCCAAAACCTTCTCCCTCAAGAAGTGATATCTAATGGGTATATGTTTCATTCTGCAATGTTGTACTAGATTCTTAAAAATGTTTATGGCATTGGTATTATCACACATAATTAAGATAGGTTCATCAGATGTTACATCAATATCCTTCAATGTATATTTCATCCAAAGTACTTGAGTGCAACATGAAGATGTTGCAATGTATTCAGCTTCAAAAATAGATAATGATACTAAATCTTATTTCTTACTCAACCATGCAACCAACCAGGAGCCAAGAAAATAAGCTCCACCACTTGTGCTTCTCTGGTTATCAATATAGGTTGTCAAAGATAAATTTGAATCTTGAGGATACCATAATCTAAATTCTTTTGTTCCTTTCAAATATTTGAAGATCCTTTTTATCGCAACAACATTTAATTCCTTTGGTTCTTGCTGAAATATGGCCATTAAACAAACAACATACATAATATCTAGCCTAGTAGCATTCAAATACATAACCTCCAATAATTGATCTATACTTACGTGCACCAGCTTTGGGAAAATCATCATCTTTTGTTAACTTGCATTCGGTAAAATAGGTGTACAAAGTGGTTTAGAATTCTCCAATCCAAAATTCTTCAACAATTCTCTGATATACTTACACTGAGAAATGAAAAATTCCTTTTCTATTCTGATATGCTTATAATCCAAGAAAGAAATTTAACTCACCAATCATAGATATTTCAAATTCTTGTTGCATTTCCTCTGCAAAGCTTTTGCATATATCATCATTACCTCAAAATATTATGTCATCAACATGTTGGCATTTGGTGAAGATGATCTCAGTGTTGATCATGTTAATGTATTGTGGTGTTTTTATTCCTGGAAACATGATGTATTGGAGGCAAGCGATCATTTTTACCTATGGTGTTGAAGATCTAATTGAAGAAATGACTAAGTTTTCAGTCAACCAGGCAGAGGATAGTATGCGAGATACAGGTGAACGGATCTGGAGTTTGAGATCGAGTTAAGGTGTGCAGTCATGCATTTATCATCTACAGAGGTACATATACCTATGTCTACGATCACATCAGTTAGTTTGAAGATCCGTGCAGGTTATTGAAAATATCACATCAGTTAGTTTGAAGATCCATCTAGGTTATTGAAAATGCAAATGGACTGACAGGAAGAACAAAGAATAGACAGAGACAATTTTGTTAGAGCAGTTTACCAATCTATTTAATGTTTGTAAATGATTATTTGCAACCTGATTCGTGTTTTGTTGACTTTATTGGGTTGACCAATGTGTTTTGGTACGGTCGGATTTAATTTTTGAGTTGGTGGGTAAATCATTTTAGGGAAAAGGTCAACTTGTGTAACTTGTTATAAAAGAAGGATGAAATTGTGAATTAGGGTTGAATTTTGAGCGTTGCGATAGGTTTTTTTGAATGTGAAAAGTTTTTGGATGTGTAAGGTGATGTTGTGAACAGAACTGAACCAGATTTGTCAAACAGGAAGGTCGTAATTAGATCATTCAATCTTGGGTTTACCTCAAGGCAAGCTCTAACAGGTTTGCAAGTAAAACCCTTTAACTAGGTCACTCCTAATAGGGTGAGCAGGATCTTTAACAGGATATGAAGTGAAAATCCTTTAACCAGGTGACTCTTAGAAGGAGTTTGTAATCTCTTAGCAGAGTAGTCTTTAACAAAACTTGTGATATCTTTTAACCAGGCTAAAATACTCTTGACTGGGTATACCCCTAATAGGGTGTTTGTAACTGCTCCTAACAAGAAAATTTTATTTGGTGCACTAGTGGAATTTTTGGGCATCAACCCCACATGTTTTTTTTCTCCCTCTAACAAGGGTTTCCGTGGGAAAAATATTGAGTCTTGTGATTTCCTTGTGTGAATTTTTTTTCTTATATGGTTCCATATTGTATTTAGTTTTGCATGTTGGTTATTGTGGAGGATATTGATAAAGAGTTTCAGATTTGTGGGTGCACTAATTCTCCCCCCATCCCCCTCTAAGTGCCTTTGAAGACTAACAATTGGTATCATAGCTTTTTTCCCTTGAAGAATCCTAATAGCTTAAGTAGGATCCTTAAGGAAAACATGGAGGATTTGTTGAAGCAAAGGAGGCAACTCAAAGAAGCTAAAATGGTCATTGAGGAGATGAAGAATCAACTGAAGCAGTCAAGAGCTAAAAGACAAGAAATTGATGAAAAATTATGTGATAATATAGATTACATTGATAAATTGTCTAAACAAAGTGGATCTAATGAATCTGAAGTAGCCCTAGAAGTCATGGATATGGAGAATGAAAAATTGACAAAGGATAAGAAAAACCTTAAGAGAAAGAGATTGGAGCTCAATAAATCAGAATGAGTGAAGAATTGGAAGCAAGGAGATATGTAGAAGATGAAAGGAAAGTTGCAGAGGATTCCCTAAAATCCAAAGATAAAACCCTAAAGGCAAAATTGGATGAGCTTTTTATTGTCACTAAGGGTTGCACCCGTAAGAGCTAAGTTTGAAACCTAGCAATCCCGTGAAATGTGGGAATACTTTCAGGTTGTGGATAACCTATAGTGAAATAAGACCTTCGAGTTAAAGGTAATATTCCCTTGAATCACCTTGAAACTGAAGTAAAATTTAGAAGGAAAAGGGAAGAGAAATGCATTAACTTTAAAATTGGAAATGAAACTGAGGTGATTCACCAAAACTTGAAAGATCCACCGATTGCAAAACTCAAAATGTGCATTAAAGCATAACTGATAACTTCACAACTTTACCCTATTTATAATGTTGTCCTTAGAAATATTAAGGTGTTGATTGTAGATAGGAAGGGAAATGAGTTCCAAAACCTAAACTATTTGTAAATACACACAAATTAGGACTTTATGCAACAATATGTATTTTATGAACCTTTAGATAAGTAAAATACCAAGTAAAGGATTAAACTAATCACAATAAATTTGCAATACTAACTAAACAACTCATAAATCCATAGGAAAAGAAGGACAACTGATATGCATTCAATCAAAAGGGGTCAAGGCACAATCTTCTTCTCCAAGAGCTACAAACAAACGTATATCAAAATGAGATAGAATGCAAGAACTCCCTCAATCACAAAATGTGAGAGGTATAAATAGGTGAGAGCCCAAAAAATTGCATCTCCATGAAATCTGGAATTCCATGACTACCTCCACCAAATTTGGAATTGAGAAAGGTAATAATCTCTGACAAATCTGCATTCAGGTTCATAGGATATGTTTCTCATATCTGGATGTCAGGTGCCCCAGATTTATAGGTGGTGGAATGAGGAGACCTTTAGAATTTATGCCTTAAAAGGCCTTCCCAAATCAAACTCAATCTTCCCCTAATCATGCTTGGTAGGTAATATTTGACAAAATGACTTATAACAATATCACTTGTCAAATATTTTACATTAATAAATGCATGATTGTACATTTAATACATCCCATTTTAATAAATCATGATCCCCCAACATTAAATTGATAGGATTTACACTATAAAATACAACTTAGGACCTAGGGGTATATTATATTTCTTTAATCTTGCCTTCATAGAATGGTTTCTTAAAATATTGATAAAAGACTCCATTTCTTTTTAAACCTTTAACCATATGCACGATTAAAATCTTTAACTATATGCTATGAAATAATAATTATAAACTATCCCACCATAGCATATGTTATGAAAACTTTAAAACATGCCCATTTACCACATATCCCAATCGATCTTTTGGCCTCTTCACACCATTCTTTGCATCAAAAGGATTCAAGCTCATTTAATGATGCCCTAATTATACTTCAAAAGGGAAGAAAGCCATTGTTTTTGGAAAGTTTCTCTTTGGATTGAGATTTCTGTGGATTTACTGGGGCTCGAAGTGGCAATTTTGGTTGCATAAGACATCAAGGTAGGTGATCATCCTTTTCATTTCTTATTTAATAGTTTTACGTTTTGATCAAGCATGTCCTTTCTAGGGCATCATCTTGGTTTTGTTTAAGCTTGTGCTCTCTTTCTCTGCATTTCCTTTCAATGGAATCATTTTTTCTCTTTGCATCTTCTTATTGTATCTACTAGATTAGAGCATGTTGGAGTTATAATACTTTCTCCAAATGTTGTAATATTGTTTTGACAGCTTGTTGTTTTTCTTTGAGGTCATGGGTACTGCATATTTATTGTTGTTTTGACTCCATAGCATGGGATGCCATAATATTGCATTGCTCTTTGATAGCTTGATGTTGTTGTTTGTGGATTCATTGGAGTAGATAGAATTTGTTTAATTTTGCTGCCAAAAGTTATAATACTCTCTTTTAATACTTATTGTTTTGAATTTGGGTTGTGGCTATAGACTGTATTTTTTGTTTGATGTGAAAACTTGTGGCTAGGGCATCATCACTGGTTTTCTTCTTCATTGCTTTCCCTCTGCATTTTCCCTTGCAAAATGGATTAGTTTGAAGCATTTGCAATTTAAAAATGTTGAAATACTCTTGTTTTTGTGTATGGAAAATGCATGGAGTCGTGGCCTATACTTTTGTTCTTTGTTTATATGATTCCATTGATGATTTTGTCACTATATTTTCTGAAATACAAATGCAAATGTATCATATATTTTCTCTTCATATGAATGCATCATGTTGTTTGTTTCCTGGTTATGAAAATGCAGATTCTGTTTGAGATATGCACCATATGAACATTGTGTTCTATCCTTCTAAGAGAATCATCTCCATATAGGCATCATGCTACTTTGATCATTGGGATTCACATGAAATTGCATCCACACTACAACCTATGCTTGTTTTTTTATACTTGAAAGTGCAGTTTTAGCTTGAGATTGCACATGCAAATGTTGTTTTTGATTGGAATACATGCAGATTTTTGAAACACACATATGCAATGTTGTTTACCTTTTCCTAGACACATATGTTGCTTCATCTTTGTTGGGGTATGAGATACATATGTTGTTTCCATCTTTGTTGGGGTACATAGGTTGCCTCTTTATTTTGTCCTATAGAAATGATTAAGCAGATATGTTGTTAAGATACATGTGAGATGCATCATACTCTATCTCCATTTGGTCTTGCATTGTTTACACCAGTTGCTCTGGTTTTGCTCTTGAAGTGGCATTGCTAACTGCCCTAGGGCTATGTTTTGTTCCATCATGTTTAATGATTTTTAAAACTATTATGTAACATTATTGCAGCAACACAAATTGAACTTACTATTGCTGCTCCTTATAATTGTGTATCAACTCTTTAGGAATTGGGAGTGTTGTGGCAAGGTGCATGTACCTCCATTATTTTCTTTGGTATATTTGTTATGATGTAATTTATCACTGAATCTTATAGAATATATGCCCATATATTGGTTGATGTTTGGTACATTCTTGACTTGTCATTAGATTTCACTTGGAACTATTGAGTACCTCTTTTGATGCATCCTTGATGGACAAGTAGTTTCCCCTTATGATTGTCCTTCTGCATGGGTGAATGATGAATGTTTTGGATGCAAAATCACATTGTTTAGTTGGGTAATGTTTCTCTATTATCCTTACACTGTTATGGCGCTGGCTCCTTCTTGCACCATTATAGATTTCTTAAATGATGCATACCATTATGTCTTTTTGTATCCTGAATGCTCCATTGAGTACTGCTACTTCATTGACTATCCATTTTCTGGGTCAGTGCTCCTCCTTGGGGCAGTGGGGAAAATCAGAAATTTTGTGAAAATGGAGCTTTTGATAACCCTCACAGCTTCAATGTGGGGTACTATGAGGGCTTGGCACCTGATTATGAATGTTCTTGTCCTGTCATTTGGGTTTTTCCAAGAGGTTCTTTAAGGGCCCATGGTAGTGTCCAAATTGCAGAGAAACACCATTCTTTGTACTTCTGGGGAATACAACACCTTCATAAGTGTTTTTTCTCAGACACAGTTGTCCTTCAAAGGTGGCCTGTGATGGCTTCCTGTACCTAATCAAGGGCATTTATTGAAATTTAATGCAATGTCATAGCTTCTTCTATACATGCACATGGAACAAACAAATTAAGTAAAATATGGCCCTTCTCCTTTTTCTGCATCATTTGAGTCTTCATCTGCCTTGAGCATGGACCATCTTTTGATATCTCATGATAATGTATGGACATGTATGATTGTAGATGTAGATAGGTCATTGTGTATCATTTATTGCTTAGATTTTAAAGATCTAACCCATCTTCATCATTGTAGGCACTGGAGCAATTCTAGAGTTGGAATGGACTCAACATTCTTCATTTTAACAAGCAATAACTTGTACCCCTCTATCTGTTTATGTCTCACTTATGCATGTATATATGTAGCCATCGGATATTTGAGTTTGGTTATGCTCACGACCTGTGTGAGCTCTTCTGATTTGCTTTACTTTCTTTACTGCACATGTATACCATCCATGCTTAAATTTTGTAAATGATAAAGTATATGTCATTTCATTGGCTAGCTTACTTTACTTTCTTGCACTTTTAGCTTAGCTAAAAAATGAACTCAAATCTAATCCAGATCATATAATAACTTGCAAACTAGGGTATTTTAGCAACTCGCCTAGTAAATAGGCTAACAATAGCCATCAATTTAATAAACATAAAAATTGGGTAACAAGGATGCCTATGATTATCTTAGAGGTATGCTTAGGGTGAGATCCCCTCCTTGTGATAACTAATTGATGCAAGAATGCATCAGTCCAGTGGATTTCAGAGCTATATCATTTCCTAGACTTGGTGTTTGGATTCACTCCTCAAGGGGAGTGATCGCGGGAGCAAAATAGAACACATTTGAGTGTTTAAGCACCTGGTTTCTCCAGGCATGAAGATTTGAAAAAGATACACCTTGCAGAGATGAAATGGTCAGAGATAGAGTAATGGCACCCTTTTCCATTTATGTCAAAGGGAGAGAGATTCAGTGGAAAATCCCTACTATTTTAGGGAGAGATGTGAAGAGGATATTGAGAAGATTGTATTAAGATGGGTACTTTTGGATTGATGGATTTTCTCATGTGCTTCCATAAATTCCAAAGGGAGAGGCTTTTGGAATTGGATTCTATTGAACTTTTTTACATTCATGTTTTTTCATTGATGTCAGCACATATGTTCAGTAGAAGTCTTAGTCGGACTAGTCGTCTCAGGCACAGGCAAGACTGAATGTTGTGTACGGACATTGTACAGACTATCAGAAGATGAGATAATAGATATGTACTAAAGGAAAAGCTAGGATCTTATATCTAAGGTCGCATGAGTTTATGTTTCTATTTGTTTAAGTTACAACGGTTTTGGTGAAGACTATTTGCAGAACAATGATAGTGAATTATGGTAGTGTTAGTCTCTGAGTTTTGTGGATAGCATGGATGCAAGCATGTTTCGTGTGATGTGAGATTAGGGAATATTAGGAGACAAGTTGAGGAATTTTTTTATGATTCTTGGGTCGCAGGACTCTTGGTGATGTCATTTGTGGCGTGTGTTCCAGAGAAGACCTATTTGGGGCCGACTTCAGAGTTGTAGCGTGTATTATGGATAGCGAGTGTGGATTACATATCTTGGATTATATTTGATGATTTATAATTGATTTTTACATATTTAAGGCACCGTGTGTATCTTAGAAAGGGTTTATGTAATTGCTTATGCATTGGAGAAGTCTTAATTGGCCAACCTAATTGCTTATTGCAAACTTGTATAAAGGAGAGTTGTTTTCTTGGTAAGGAATGTGGATAGTGAAATGTGGAAGTTGCGATATTTTATTTGATAAGTCTATTAGGTGTAGAGAAAAGATAGTGATTGATGAACTTCATTAGAACTATTTAAGCAAAGCTAGTTTCTATCAGTCAGCTCATTGGATACTATATCCTTGTATATCTGTATCTAAGATAGTGAGTCTTGAAGGTGGATTTAACCTTCTTTAGGCAATGAGCCTATTTTTCTCATGACTCCTAACAGGGTCTGTGTACTGCATGTAATAATTATCTCCTAAAAGGGTTAAATATCCTAATAGGGATACTATAATTTCAGTGCATTATTTGTGGGTGCTAATTCCCACCGGGGCTTTTCCCTTAACAGGGTTTCCTCGAAAACAATTGGTTGTGTTATAGTGTTCAATATTGCATTTATCATTTGGTTTTTAAAGTAAAATTTTATGGCATACAACTGATTCCCCCCCTCCCTCATTTGTATTGGTGATCTATTATTGCTAACAAACATAAGTCAACACAGTGGAAAAAACCAACACCAGATCAATGAGAACTCAATAATGAACAAGCAACATGCATCACAGACCTTCTTATTATCTAGAATCAAATATTTACATCATACATGCGCAACAACATGCCAGCTTACATTCCAAGCACACATACATGCTTATAATCAAAAATCTATATCCATGTTGGATGTTAAGATACTTCCCTACTCTATCCCTTTGACTCTTAACTAAGGACCCAAGACTAAAAATATATACAAGATCGCAAGCCACAAGTCGTCCATAAAAGATCACTTTCTCCAAGAGGAAGAAAATGTATTAAAACATATAGGTCGGGGCCTAAATCCATAAGAACACCTCCAAATAGATATGTAATGAAGCACGATCACATAAGTAGGTTGGCCACAAGCATATGATCATTGATCAATGCTCCAATTAGCATCACCGATTGTCAAACGTCATCACAAGCCAAATCATACCAACCTGGCTGTTAGAATAATAAGAATAATATATGACCAGACCAATCTTTAGATATTTTCTCCAATCAATAATGCAACATGATGTGAAGCTAGAAAAAGGTTCACCATGATGTCTAGAACACACCAACATGATCACATAAGAAAACAAGCCAACTAGACCGATCGTTACAGAAACTCCCCAACTAGAACAAAACAACAAATAAACAAAGGAAAATATTTTTAGGTGATGCAAGATTTCCAATGACCCAAGGATGCTCCTTTATCAGTCACCCCAGGTGAAAAGAAAATGTTCCATAAGATACACTTGTGAACATTTGACAAGATGTGGAACATAAATCTCATGCTTATTTTTTATCCAAACATCCTCCTTATCTACTGCACTCTATCTATGTACTTTCACACTCTCTTCTATCAAATCCATTATCTTACTCTTCTTTGTGCTCCCTCTATCATATTTTCTATCAACATCAGAGCTCAGATCACTTCTTCCTTTCCTTTTCATAACTAATCTACCTCTATTATAAATCTTCACCTGATCAACAACCAAGTTCTTAAGTTGCTTCACTTTACCCTTCTCACAGTTTGATGCCAACTATCCCTCATCAGATCCAACTTCAAGATCCTTCTTTTGATCCATACTAACCTCTTTATTTTTTTTCTCTGAATAATAACTCTTCATCATGCTCAGATTCCTTTCACTTTTCCCCTCTGCTTCCCTTAAAGGAACTAGAGTAATTGTTTCCATCCTTCTTTATTGTGACCAAGTTTCTTATGCAATCATGAATAGACCCTCTATCAAATTGCCAAGGTCTTCCCAATATAACATGATAAGAACTCATATACACAACATCACATAACACCTCATCTCTATAAGGTCTAATTTTCAAATTAATGAAACAATGTTCTTTTACCTCCACCATGTGATCATCAGAAAACTAACTTATCCCATAAGGACAAGGGTGTTTAAGCCTCTTCAATCCAAGCTTCTACACCATCTCTTCTAAGGCCAAATTATCAGTACTACCATAGTCCATAACAACCTTACAACATTTACCTCATGATTTGAAAACATTCCTAAACTAATTTCTCCTTTGTATAGGTTCAACTTCCTTCTTACTCAGCATGACTCTCCTAAGCATAAGAGATTCTCATATCTCAGGTTCTACCATATTTTGTGCAAGTTCATCAATAGTCTGTCCCTTGTGTGCCACCGTATTCTTCTTTCCCATATTCTTACTAGATCCTTCAGAACATTGAAAATCTCTATGCCCTAATCCACCACATTTGAAACAAGTACCTTTGAACTCCTTGCTATGATTCCCTCTTCTATGTTCTCTTTGATCAAGTTCAAATTCAATGGTTTGCTTCTATTTTCCATTGGTGCTAGGTTGTTTCTCCTTTCCTCCAAGGTTACTTTGTCTTCTCTTCAACTTATCTTCTGCCTTCAATGCATACTAATAAGCATCCTCAACATACCTATCTCATCCTAAATGTTAAATCTCAGACCACTAACATACCTATCCACCTTCTCCTTAGATTCTTCTCGGTGTCTAGATCTGATAGTCATCTTATAGAATTCTTCAGTGTATTCTTTCACACTCATGTCTTTTTGTTTCAAGTTCTGAACTTCTTGAACAACTCTAATTCATAATCATCGGGGATGAATTTAGCCTTTAATCTAGAAACCATCACCCTCAGTCTAGTGATTTTCATTTCACCATGTTCCTCCCTATTTTTCTGCATATATTTCCACTGTAAGGAAACATGACCCTTCAATTTAGTTTGTGATAACCTAACCCTCTGTGGATCTCTGATGTCTTCAAGCTCAAAGTAATCTTCTAGTTCTCCAATCCAATCTATCAAATCCTCAGGATGCAATGAACCAGTGAAAGTAGAAACATACATCCTATGACTTTTACTTACTCTTTCCATAGATCTCAACAATCTTTCTTCATCTGCAAGGGTCTTAGCATCTACAGTCTCAAGATCTTCATAAGGTTCCTCATATTCTTCTTTAGTCATAGGATTATTTCTTAATCCAGTCAATACATTTATGATCTCAGTCCTCATGTCATATTGGAAGTCCTCCATCATTTTCTCTAGCCTTCTAGGGTTCATCCTTCTAGGTGACATCCTTCCAATCTAAGGACCCAAGACTACAAATATATACAAGATCGCAAGCCACAAGTCAGCCATTAAAGATCACATTCTCCAAGAAGAAGAAAATATATTAAAACATATAGATCATACCTAAATCCATAAGAACACATCCAAATAGATGTGGAATGAAGCACAATCACACAAGGAGGTTGGCCACGATCATATGATCATCGAACAATGCACTAAATAGCATCGTTGATCGTGAAACGCCATCGCAAGCCAAATCATACGAACTTGGTCATTATAACAGGAAGAACAATATAGGACCAAACCAATATTTGGATATATTCTCCAATAAATAATGAAACATGATGTGAAGCTAGAAAAAGGTTCACCATGATGTCTAGAACACACCAACAGGATCACACAAGAAAACGAGCCAACCGGACTAATCGTTATAGAAACTACCCAACTGGAACAAAACAACAAATAAACAAAGTAAAATATTTTTGGGTGATGCAAGATTTCCAATGACCCAAGGATGCCCCTGCATCAGTCAAGGCTATTGCATCAACATACTTGATCACATACTAAGCACAATCACATTTATATGGTATGATACATTCCATTCTTAGATTTAATCTTTACTACATGCTATCATTTCCTTTATTTCCATTCAAGGTTTATTCCTAAACATGGGCTTGACAAGGGCAAGCCTCTTCCCCAAAAAAATTCCCTTTTTCTTGTGTGCAGGATCATATTTCCAAACTTTTGGATTTCTGAACTCAGAACAGGAAGATATGGAGTTACATATTCCGTCTCACACTAGAAATTTTAGTTTACAGTCTATCAGGTATAGGTTGACCTTGACCTATACCCCAAGTTGACCTATACCAGGGAAGACAACCTATTTCCTATACCCTTCAAAATTCTACAGTCGGCCAATTCTAGCCTCCAAATTTTGGATCTAGCATAGTCTAAGTTTTTGATACAGTCTGACATCCCTTTTCCAGATATAAACTTGCCTCTTTGAATCACCCTCAAGGTGAGCACACTTTATTTTTGTCATATCATTGCATATTATTTACAATGCCCTCTTTCACAAAAAAAAAATCATGAATTGGTACCTTATCTCATGCCAATCGGGTTTCATTTGGCAAGTCTTGGACTCTCCCTCCATAATAATAATACTATAACATATATTTTGGTGGGTAACCTATCTCATTTAGGTCTCACAAATTTTATATGTTACAACGGGACATAAATCACATGCTCATTATTGATCCAAATATCCTCTCTGACAACAACTTTCTATCTCTGCACTTCTTCTCCATCTTCTATCAGATCCATCAGCTTACTTTGTTCTACACTTTCTCTGAGATATCTCACATCTTTACAAGATTGCTTCCCACTACCTCTTTTCTTTCACACAACTAAATTACCTCTACTACAAGCCTTCATCTAATAAAAAACCAAGGTCTTATGATGCTTCATTTTACCCTTCTTATAGTCTGACACCAAGTTGTTCTCTGGTCTGCCTTCAAGATCCTTCTTTTGATCCTTACCAACCTCTGTATTCTGCTCCTCCAAGCAGTAACTCTTCACCATGCTAAAATTCCTTGGATTTCTCCTCTCTGCCTCCTTCAACGGAACCAAAGTAAAATTTTGTACATCCTTCTCTATTGTGACCAAATTTTTTCTCCGATCATGAATAGATCCACTATCTAATTCCAAGGTATGCCCAATAGAACATGAAAAGCACTCATAGATACCACATCACGTAACACCTCATCTTTGTATGGTTCAATGTTAAAGTTGACCAAACACTACTCTTTCACCTCCACCATCTAATAATCTTCAAAAAAACTTATCTCATAAGGACAAGGATGTTTAAGCCTCTTTAAGCCAAGATTTTGCACCATCTCTTATGATTTCAGGTTATCAGTACTACCATTATCCATAACAAATTTACAACATTTACCTCCTGATTTGCAAACAGTCCTAAACAAATTCCTCCTCTGTATAGGTTCAACTTCTTTCTCACTCAACATGATTCTCCTAAGCATAAGATATTCTCCTATCTGAGGTTCTGCGATACCTTCCTCAAGTTCATCAGTAGTATGTTCCTCATGTGCCACAAGATTTTATCTACCCAAATTCTTACCAGATCCTTCAGAACATTGAAAATCTCTATGTGCTATGCCACCACATTTGAAACAAGTACCCTTAAATTCCTTTCTACTATTCCCTCTCCTAATTTTCCTTTGATCAAGTTCTAACTCAATGATTTTCTTCTCGTTTCCATTGCTACTTATTTTCTTCTCCTTTCCTCTAGGATTACCCGGTCTTCTCTTTAACTTACCTTCTACCCTTAATGCATATTGATAAAAATCCTCCACTGTAGAAATCCTCAACACACTCAGCTCATCCTAAATATGAAATCTTAGACCATTAATATATCTAGCCACCTTATTCTTAGATACCTCTTGGTGTCCAGATATGATTGTCATCTTATAGAACTCTTCAATGTATTCCTTCACACTCATGTCCTTCTGCTTCAAGTTCTACAATTTATTGAACAATTCTAATTCATGATCCTTAGGAATGAATTTAGCCTTCAATATAGCAACCATCACCCTCCATCTAGTGATTTTCATTCCACCATATTCCTCACTATCCTTCTGCAATTCTTTCCACCATAAGGCAACATGACCCTTCAAATAAGTTTGTGCTAACCTAACCCTCTATGGATCTCTGACAAAGTAATCTTTTAGTTCACCAATCTAATCTATCAAATCCTCAGGATGCAATGAACCAGTGAAAATAGAAACATCCATCTTTTGACTTTTACCTACGTGTACCATAGCCCTCAACAATCTTTCCTCATCTGCAGGGATCTCAACATCTATAGTCTCAAGATCTTTAGAAACTTCCTCATATTCCTCTCCAGTCTCAGGATTCCTTTGAAATCTAGTCAACACGTTTATGATCTCATTTTGGAAGTCCTCCATCATTTGTTCTATCCTTCTAGGGCTCATCCTTCTTGGTGGCATATTTCCAATCCTTAAGTACAATTACCTCAGCTTCGACGATCTGATTACAAGGTGATAATTGTATCTCACTCGATGATCTATCAGACACACTTGTATTGTGCCTCCAACTCGGTGATTTGTTCACCCTTGGTATTCCTTCAATAGTCCAAACAAATTTTTCCACCAGCACCATTTTCTCTACAATCCCCTTGCGCAAGTCCTTTGCAATTGCAGGTCAGATCTACAATCTGCCACCCCACAACAAACACATCTAGGACTTCACAAGCTCAAGAACTTGATTTGTTAACATGAGAACATTAAACTTGCTTTGATACCATCTTACGAATTCATGGCTGGAGTTTGCCAATGGAGATATTTGAAGCATTCAAAAAGAGTCAACATAAAGAAACAACCAACTTAGAAGCAAGAATAGACAATCAACATGCTATAATAGATCTTTGCATTATCATAGAATCAGATATTTAGATCGCATTGGCCTACAACATGCAAATTACAAACTTCCGGCATACATGCCTAGTTAAAATAAAAATCTATATCTACACCGTAATGCTAACCTTCCAAGGTTATCTCCTGAGAACTGCCCCCTTAACAAAGATCAAGAGCCTCAATATATAGAGACTTTGCAACTCATAAGTCGTCCAGATCAATTACATTTTCCAAGAATAAGAAAATGCAGTACAACAATATAGGTTAGGACCCAAATCATAAAGATCCCAATGCCAAGATGGAGAAATGGTGTGCAATCCAAGAGAGACGTCGGCCAAAGATCCAAGAACATCGGGATATGAGTCACCAAGTTTCGTCAATTGAGAAAATACTTTAGGAGATCAAAAAACCTCAACTGAACATAAAAACATGAAGAACATTATGAACTGACCAAGAATCTTTAATATCTCCACAACGAAGTCTCCAAATGAGGTGTGAACCCAAACATAGGTAAAACATGATGTCCAGAATAAACCTCAGATTCGCAGAAGTAAATGATCTAAAACCAAGGAGCACAACAAGAAACACATAACTGCAAACTGAAACAACACTAAGAACAAACTGAAAAGGAAATATGTTTGGGTGATGCAAGATTGCCAACGACCCAAGGATGATCTTGCATCATACATACACTTTCTACCTCCTCAGGGGATGCATGAAAGCTTCCTATATGTGAGAGTGGATTCCATGAACAATTGGCATCAATATGATAGTTTACTTTATTCTAAGGTAATCTGATAAAAATAGCACGATGTTGATGCACTAACATACATTTTTGGTAAGACTAATCAAAATTATATTAAGTTGACCCTTAGATAATCTAATTAGAGTGGCATGGATGTTTATTTGTGTTGAATGTAGACTTAGACCTTGTGTTGAGTAGCAATAACTTTGTCATATCAAAGTGAAAGTGAGAAACTTTGTATGCTTGTAGTTCTAAGGATAATTCTCAAGATTCCATGTGAATGCAAATATGTCCTACAACAAGCATCAAGAAACATAGATGAGCATGTCATTTTAGTGTTGGGGATGTGTATATGTGAGTATCTATCAAGCTAATGGAGGAGGGTGTTGCATGTCTAAAAATTTAAATGATTACACAAGTTGACGTGTATGAAAATTCAAAATTGTTTTGATATAGAGGTGACTAAGGAGTTTTCTCATCTATGATATTTTATCTTAATGTGGAGTGCTAACAAGTAGCATGGACTTGATCATGTGTGTGGCACTAATAATATTATTCACCAAAGTTATTGTTAGTCTAAATCTATTCATCATGCAAGTAGAATTAGTAGCATGGACTTGATCATGCGTGTGACACTAATAATATAATTCACCAAAGTTATTGTTAGTCTAAATCTATTCATCATGCAAGTAGAATTATTTGAGTTGCTAATGTAGTCTACAATGACAAAGCTTCATTAGAGCTACGTTGAGGTGAGAAGGGGATGAGCCCTTCTTTATTTACATGACCATGTGGTTTTGAAGGCATTTTGGTATAATATTATTCCTAGTTGGAGGGGATGATGTAAATGTTATAATTTATCATTGAGAGATGTTCATTTTTGCATTGTGCTAGCATGCAAGTGTTTTCATGCAATTGTAATATGATCCTAAGATCCTTCATTTAGTCTCTTACCTTGCAATGTACTAATTGAGTGAAGCAATCAATAGGTTGGGGACAATAAATTGTGTGGGTACCAATCTCAAAGTGAGATATTTGAATAATATAAGTCATTTGGAGATGACAGAATGGTTTTCAAGCTAAGTGACCAAATTGATGTACATTGCACTTATCTATTGATATAAGGAACACCTATCAAATCATGTAGATGCATTTGGCTAAAACAAATAACTATTGAGTTCTAAAATTAAGTAGAAGTCCTTGAGAGTCCCCACTTGTGTTTGGAATAAAACCTTCAATAAGATTATCTATTATGAACTGTTCATTCCAAAGCTCATCTGCTCCTATGTAGTTTTTCCGTAGTATAACAAATTATGCAATAATTTATCAAGATACATCTACATCAATTTAATTCATCTTTCATTCATACAACTATCCTAAGAAATGCTTTCCCAAGAATCTATCTCTTATGACTATATATAACCCCTCTTAACAATCATTACATCTAACTTATCCACACAAATAAAAACATAAAAATCACTCATCTCAATCCTACTAAATAACACTTACCTTAAATTTTCAAACATAAAATAAGATATAATATTTTCTTAAAATAATATATGTTTTTTACATTTTTATCATATAAATCCAACTATTCATTGACCCGAATAAATTTCAATTAAATTAAGGAATTCTCATGTGGAAGACTTAAATTCGAATCCCAAAATGTTAGGTTTATAACTCTAAATGACATTCTTTTATATTGTGTGCACGTTAGAGCCTTCCTTAGGCGTATGAAGTTGCATTTTCCACCGACAATGGGTGACATCAGCACGTGGCCTGTGATAACTATAGTCATAAATACTTATAAATTAAAAACCGTGGTCAGCTCTAACCCCACTCATTGACCCCTAGTCAACAACAATAAATTCACAATCTATCCCAAGAGTTAATGAGTTGATTAACAAGACCACCGACTACATGAAATGGGGGGCCCTTGTAATCTCTTATGTTGTTCCCCAACAACCCTAGTGGGCTAATATTAAACACTTCCTCAACTTTCCAAATTCAATAAAGTAAGCCATTGAAATAATAGACTACAAATTAAGGTTTCCTACCAAATGGGAACTCCTCTATGTAGACAACCATCCTTTGATATTTACCCTTCACCCTTAGACAACCACACTCTTTACTACTTTTGTCACCAAAAAAATGCTTAGTATTACATGGGGACGTTGACATGTAACAAAACACATTCTTTCCTCTTTATCTATTAGTTGTCAAAGAAAGTTTTAGTGGTTGAAGAATATATATATAGACATTATGTGAAAGGATAATCTTAACTGAACGATTGTTATATTTTTTTTTAGTAAATTAAAATATTGTTTATAATATAGTGTGATGGTTAAATTGTTGTAGTTATTAAGGTTCAAATTAGCATTGGGTCATTGTAATAATGGGTATTATGTCTTTATTGATCTAGTGCGTTCATAGGTTCAGATCTTCATGGTATAGTGTCTTTGTTGATCATTGTGATAATCGCTATTGTGTTTTCATTGATATAGTGTACTCTCATTTGATAATTAGTATTGTATCTTCATTGAGTTAGTGCGCTCATAGGCTCAAATATTCATGGTATAATGTCTTTGTTGATTATTGTGATAATGACATTGTGTCTTCATTGATATAGTATGCTCATTATAATAATGTGTATTGTTTATCCATTAATTTAATGTGTTGATAGGCTCAAATCTTCATGGTTAGTGTCTCCATTGATCATTGTGATAATGGGTATTATGTCTTTGTTAAACTATTGCGCTTGTGATATTGGGTATTGTGTCTTCATTACTCTCGTGCATTCATTATGATATTGGGTATTGTGTCTTCATTGATCTAGTGTGCTCATTGTGATGTTGGGTATTGTGTGTTCATTGATCTAGTGTGCTCATTGTCATATTGGGTACAGTCTTCATTGATCTAGTGTGCTCATTATGATAATAGGTATTACGTCATTGTGATAATGTGTATTGTGTCCTCATTGATCTAGTCCGCTCACAGACTCAATTCTTCATGGTATAATGTCTTCATTGATCATTGTCATAATGAGCATTCTATCTCCATTGATCTAAAGCGCTCATTGTGATATTGGGTATTGTGTCTTCATTAATGTAGTGTGTTCATTATAATATTGGGTATTGTGTCTTCATTGATCTAGTGCACCCATTATGATAATGGGTATTGGGTTGTTCTGATTAAATAGGTATTGTGTCTTCATGGCTAGTGCACTCATGAGCTCAAATCTTTGTGGTGAAGTTGTCGGTGTTCATATCCATGACTTTGTGCTCCAAACCCTTGTTGGATTATTGTGCTTGTTGGTTTTGTGTCCCTATTGGAATAATGAGCTCACAAGTTTAGACTCTTTGTATTAATGCAGTATGTTTGTGTTAAGGATGAGGGCCCGCCTTTGTGGCCTAGCTTGCTTAAACTAGAGTAAAACACTTTGTGTTACCAATTAAAAATAACATTAAGTATTATTGAACAATTATTTTGATAGTTAAATTTGAATATTAAATTTAGCCTCTACATTTGATGGTGATATAAGATTTGATATTTATTATAATAATTGACCATGTGGTTTCTCATTATTTGATATAATGAAATAAAAGTTTGAAATATAACTTGGTTTTATATATTATTGAAATATATTTGTATGTGGAGTATTTAAAATCCTCGTAACACAATTAATTATTGTTTGGTTTTAAAATATTTTATAGGTAAATTATATATTCCTAACATTAAAGAAAGTGAATTCAATTCCATATAATACTTTGTCAAAATTGTGATATGACATATATTTTAAGTGATTTTAGATTAATTGTGACAAGTACATTTATTGTTGCAAATATATTTTTAACTATCCACACTAGAACATGACTTATATAACAAGGTATAAATCATTTATTAAAATATTATTTGTCAAACACATTGAAAAGGAGAATTAATTTTCTCTAATCATCAAGATTTCATATCAATCATTATGTATACATTTTTAGTTGTTTAAAGTAAAATTTGACTTATATAACAAGTTATAAAGTCTACGGTTTGCATCATCTTTCCTTCAATTCCCATGATTTTTTAGTCCTTTCGAGTATGGGTAAAAAATTTGAAATCTTGTACCAAAGCCTCCACTTGTGTGAATTTATTATGGAAACTTATGAGGGCTTTTTTCACATGTTCTTTCTCTCTATAAAACATTCTTGGGTTTGAGTCGATTTCTCTAGTTTTAAGCATTCTTTCCTTTGGCTACATTGTGGGTTTTGAAGGTCTTATGATCTGCTAATGGGGTATTTTTGCCTTAATAAGTGAATTTATGCCCCAATCAAGCCCTTGGAAAGGCCAATTTCAGGTTCGTTCCTTATATCCCATATGCAACGTATGTTTTAGTGGGATTCTTGGGACATTGAGAATTTTATTAGGATAATTATTGGTGAGGGTATTTTAATCCCAAATTCTCCAAGGCTTATCTTTCTGTTGCAGGTTCTCATGGTGTTCTTATCAAATTCATTTGATCCTTTTCAAAATGTTGTTGTGCTGGAGAATTTTTGTTTCTTTCTTTGTTCAGGAGGAGTTCTTAGAGGGTTTTGTAGTTTGGGGGCAATGTTGGTTTATATTTGTTTTCGGGGAAGGCTTTGGTAGAAGGGCTCTTTCCACCCAAATGTTTTCTAAAGAAGCTCCAGTTTGAGAAGGTATATGACCTTCTTAAGAATTCCTTATCATCAAAAAATTATAAAATGTTTGCAAGGAATTCTAGAGGATACTATGCCTCCTCCCATGACCTGTAAAGTGAAAAGTGTGTTCTTTGCAATGCATTTCCTAATTGCATTCAACCCCCTCACCTCAGTTTCATCCTTGGCCACAAATTGTAGAAAATCATCTTGAAGGAGATCAAGATCATGTTAACCCTTCACTACATTTTATCAAGGACACTGGTGATTCCTCTTTTGTTTTGGGTGATGGTTCTACAACTAAACCTTCAAAATTGGCAAAATGTTAAGTTCTCGACAATGAAGTTCTCTCTTTTTGGTTATACAATAATTTTGCTTGTTCGTCATAGCCCATGTTTCAAATGTTCATTTTCTTACTAGGATACCATAAGCTTCTAATTAGGGTAATGGGTTTTGTATGCATTCGTATTTTAGTTTCTTGTTCTGCTACTTTCAGGTTTAGGGTTCTTGGGTTGATTCTATGCTACTCTATTATGCCTTGCTTTGAATCTGGGCTCTTTTTGTATTAACAAAACTTTTATATTATAATATTTTTTTGGGCGCTAGCCTTTTGCTTAAAAAAACAAGTTATAAAGTATTTATAGAAATATTATTTATGAAACCCCTTATCAAAGGTAACTAATTTACTTCAAATATCAACATTCCATTTTAATAGTAACAAATACATTTTAAGTGGTTAAGAGCAAAACATGACTTAGAGAACAAGTCATAAACTCTATTAAAATGTTATATATCAAACACCTTGTCACATGAAACGAATGTGTTCCAAATATCAACATTTCATATTAATTGTCATAATCGATTTTCAACCATTTAATGTAAATATGACTTAGTTTACAAGTTATAAAATATTTAAAAAATATAATTTATCAAAGAGAAATAATTGCTTCAAATATCAACATTTCATATTATCTAGAGAACTAATTTGTTCTAGATATCAAAATTGCATATAAATTTGACAATCACACTTTCAACTTGTTGAAGTTATGGACCTCTAATACCATGTTGAAATTTACAACACAAGCACTTGCAAGATCAAACAACAAAACAAGAGAATGTTTTACAAGTAAGGGTAGAAAAAAAAAAAGACTTCTATATTTCTCAAGAACAAAAGAACACAAGATGAATTACAATGCTTACAATGAATCGCTTTTATAAAAAGAAAGTCTCTAAAATAGAAATAAAAGACTAACTAGAGCATAATATGAAAACTAAAGCTAAAAAGTAAACATGAGCCCAACTAAATTGAACTAAACTAAATTAGACTCGAGTAAAGCTCGTCTATGTGAATTTGAGCTAGGCATGCATGTGTGAACACGAGCTCAATTAATATGTGAACATGAGCTCAATTACTATGTGAATATGCATGAGATTATTCTTTGAACATGTGCACAATTATTTTATACAACAATATCAAATATGAATGATGCAACAAAACTACACATGAAGAAACAAAAATACATTTCCTAATACAATTGTTTACAAATAAATATGAATTATATAACAAGTTATAGACTCTATAAAATCATTAGATATCAAACCATATATCAAAACAAATTCCATATAAACTTCTAATAAGTATGCTCAAATACTCAATGTCCACAACCATAAGAATTATATTACTAGTGCTTGCACCAAAAAAGGTGCAAGGGTTAGTCGATAGGAAATATATATATAATTTAATGTATTAGGAAGAACAATTTGATATGTGCATTAAAGTAGTTATTTGTATAAATCTAGTAACCATGTTTATCAAGAAAGTTATTCTTGAAACTATTAAACAAATTATTTAGAAATATCTTTTAACTATTATCAAAAATATATTATGTTATTGTTTCAATAGTTAAAAGATAAGTTTATTTAATATTCTTTGCAGATGAATGAGATGGAAAATGGTGTAGGTGAGACTTTTAATTTTAATTTTTAATTTAAATATTAAAATAATAAAAGTCTAGTGTTTTAATTGAACTAACCAGAGATCTTAAATCTCTTCCCCTCAAATTTTAGAATTTCATTTCACTCGAGGTTATCAAAAATAACAATACTAAGACAACAAATTTATTATATGTTACATTGATTTCATCGGTCATAGTCTTTCCTATTAGAGTTCCTTAAGTTAATATAGTTCCTTATATTTTAAATAATTAACATATTAAAATGATGTGTAATATTTATTTTATATACCTAGAATTAAAATAAAATTTTAATAGAAATAATTTTTAAATTAACTTATAGTAAAAAATAAATAATTAGATTTAATTAGAGTTGTTAATTTGAATAAGTTAAAAGGATGGTATCTCATGCTACTGTAACCACCTGAATTCGGTCTGTCGCAACTATAGACCCTATTTGCCCTAAGTGTGATCATACCCTCGATTTATGTCCAAACGACCCTGTTACTGCTTGGCATAATTCTTTGAATCAATTTAATGT